>CM030043.1:27643980-27840155 GCA_017639485.1 Pluvialis apricaria | reverse complement strand
TTTTTTTTTTTTTTTTTTTTTTTTAAGAGGAGGGAAAAGGCTTAATTTGAAATACATTAGTTTCCAGAATAATAAAAAAGTTCTTTTGATGCTGGATTGCTGTTACTATTGTTTGCTTTTTTTTTTTTCCTCTGGGTGACTGCTACATGCTCATTATTTTTAACTTTCTGTGTACTTATAAATGTTCTGCATAAACATGGAGCTGTTTTGGCTGTTATCTGTCAGCAGCTTCTGCCAGTACTTTTATGTAAATCTTCCAGATCTAAACAGCTTGATTTCTCAAGCACAGTAATACACACTATCTTTTTCTTGCAGTAGTGAAGTTTATTCTTTTCCTCTACATTGCTTGCCTGCGGCTAGTTTGAGAGGGATTTGTTGGGGTTCCCCCCCTTAGTTTCTCCACAGCAAAAAGGTAGCAAAATATTATTTCAGAGCAAAACAACATACTGTCCTGGTTTTATGTATTATGATTATTGAATAAAAAGAGAATGTTTTTAAAAAAAAAATGCTTCACAAGCAGTCATTATCACAAACTAGCGATGGCCTTGCATAAGAAACAACTTCATGGTACTAAAAAAAGGAAACAGCAGTAAGGAATAAGGATCCTTTACAGGTGGGACAGGTCATTCTGGAGAGAATTCCAGTATCTCACAGTGAACGTCCATCCAGCAGTCCTATTTTGATTACAAAGAGCAGATGCTGCTGGAGCACCATTACTAACCATCACCATGTTAATGTGGAAAGGGAACTAAGGTTAGTAATCTTGGTAGGTGTCCTGGTTTAGCCCCAGCCGGTAACAAAGAACCACGTGGCCTTTTGCTTTTTCGCTTGTGCTCCGCCCCACTCCCCCCCCCCCCCCCCCCCCCCCCCCCTTCCCCCGCGGTGTGATGGAGGGAGAATCGGAAGAAAAAAGCAAAACTCATGGGTTGAGATAAAGGCAGTTTAACAGAACAGCAAAGGAAGGAGGAAAACAACAACAATAATACTGATAAAGGAATATACAAAACATGATTAATGTACAATGGGTCTCGCCAACCAGAACCTGGGAAGCCTTAGCCTACTCCTGAGTGGTGACTCCTGCCCACCCATACACCTCCCTCCCCCGGCCAGCACCCCCAGCTATATACTGAGCATGATGTCACATGGGATCGAATACCTCATTGGCTAGTTTGGGTCAGCCTTCAGGCTGACAGGTGTCCTGTTCCAGCTCCTTGTGAAAATTAACCTTATCCCCGCCAGAACCAGGACAGTAGGTTAGTGCCAAACCATTCAGAAGAAAATATATATCACTGCTTTTCAGGTAAAAAGGGTCAAATGTCTGAAAATAGAGCAAGTTCCCACTCTGGTATCTGTGAAGTTTTACCTGGTGGAGGTCACTGAAACCATCGCACAATGACATTCTCCATAGCCCTGCTCAGAAAAGGTAGAAGATGGTACTGGCTAGGCAGAACCAAAATATCCGACTCAATTCTTTCTGGAGTGCCATGTCACCACAAGACTTGCTTTTCAAGGCCCAGGATGGTATTCCGGGCAGTGGCATGGGGTACGGCATAGGTTTCCCACCATCTGGTGCTTGCTTCCACCATTGTAAACATGTAGCGCTTACCCTGGCAGGTTTGAGGGAGTGTGATGTAGTCAAGTTGCCAGGCCTCCCTACATTGATATTTTAACCATTGTCCCCCATACCACAAAGGTTTTAACCATTTTGCTTGATTGATTTCGGCACATGTTTCACAGTCGTGGATAACCTGCGCAATAGCGTCCATGGTTAAATCCACCCCTCGGTCACGGGCCCGTTTATAGGTTGCATCCCTTCCTTGATGACCTGAAGTGTCGTGAGCACACCGAGCTAAGAATAGTTCACCTTTATGTTCCCAGTCCAAGTCTGTCTGGAAAATTTTAGCAGCCTGGTCCACTTGCTGATTGTTTCGATGTTCCTCGGTGGCCCGACTCATGGGTACGTGGGCATCTACATGACGTACCTTTATGACTGGGTTCCCTAGCCGGGCAGCAATGTCTTGCCCACAGTTCAGTAGCCCAGATGGGTTTACCTCTGCGCTGCCAGTTGCTCTGCTTCCACTGCTTTAACCACCCCCACAGAGCATCTGCCACCATCCATGAGTCAGTATAGAGATAGGGTATTGGCCACTTTTCTCGTTCAGCAACATCTAATGCCAGCTGGATGGCTTTCACCTCTGCAAATTTACTGGATTCACCTTGTCCTTCAGCAGCTTCTGCAACTCATCATGTAAGACTCCACACTGCAGCTTTCCACCTTTGATGTTTTCCTACAATATGACAAGATCCATCAGTGAACAGAGCATACTGTTTCTCATTATCTGAGAGTTCATTATATGGTGGAGCTTCCTCAGCATGTGTCACCACCTCCTCTGGTGGCATCCCAAAGTCTTTGCCTTCAGGCCAGTTTGTGATCACTTCCACGATTCCTGGACTGTTTGGGTTTCCTATTCGAGCTCGCTGTGTGATTAAGGCAACCCACTTACTCCAGGTAGCATCAGTGGCATGATGAGTGGAAGGAACTTTACCCTTGAATATCCAGCCCAGTACTGGTAATCGGGGCGCCAGGAGGAGCTGTGCCTCAGTACCAATTACTTCTGAAGCAGCTCTAACTCCTTCATATGCTGCCAAGATTTCTTTCTCAGTTGGAGTATAGTTGGCCTCGGAGCCTTTATACCCTCGACTCCAGAATCCTAGGGGTCGACCTCGAGTCTCCCCTGGTGCTTTCTGCCAAAGGTTCCAGGTAGGGCCATTGTCCCCAGCTGCGGTGTAGAGCACATTTTTAATGTCCCGTCCAGTTCGGACTGGCCCAAGGGCTACTGCATGCACAATCTCTTATTTAATTTGCTCAAAGGCTTGTCGTTGCTCAGGGCCCCACATAAACTCATTTTTCTTTCGAGTCACTTCGTAGAGAGGTTTCACAATCTGGCTATAACCTGGAATATGCATTCTCCAGAAACCCACAACGCCTAAGAAGTCTTGGTTTCCTTTTTGTTAGTAGGTGGGGACATAGATGTTGTTTTGTTAATCATGTCCATTGGGATCTGGCGACGCCCATCTTGCCACTTAATTCCCAAAAACTGGATCTCTTCTGCAGGTCCCTTGACCTTACCTTTTTTTATAGCAAAACCTGCTTTCAAGATAATCTTGATTATTTTCTTACCTTTCTTGAAAACTTCTTCTGCTGTGTTACCCCACACAATGATGTCATCGATGTATTGTAGGTGTTCTGGAGCTCCACCCTTCTCCAGTGCGGTCTGGATCAGTCCATGGCAAACAGTAGGGCTGTGTTTCCACCCCTGGGGCAGTCGATTCCAGGTGTACTGGACACCCCTCAAGGTGAGAACAAACTGTGGCCTGCACTCTGCTGCCAAAGGAATAGAGAAAAAGGCATTAGCAATGTCAGTTGTAGCATACCATTTGGCTGCCTTTGACTCCAGTTCATACTGAAGTTCTAGCATGTCTGGCACAGCAGCACTCAGTGGTGGTGTGACTTCATTCAGGCCACGATAGTCTTCAGTCCCCAGACTGTCCCCAGACTTTCGCACTGGCTGTTAAAGACGTTCACATATAGGGCTGTTAAAGGGTGAGCTAGTCTTGTTGATCACTCCTTGGCTCTCTAGCTGACCAGTCAAGTTATGGATGGGAATCAGGGAGTCTCGGTTGGTGCGACACTGTCATCAATGCACCGTGGCAGTAGCAATTGGCACCTGCTCTTTTTTAACCCTTATCTGTTCCACAACAGAAGGGTCATCTGAAAGACCAGGCAAGGTAGACAGCTCCGTAATATCCTCAGTCTCTACAGCTGCTATACCAGAAGCTGAGCGATATCCTTTTGGGTCTTTGTCCTGGTTCTGGCAGGGATGGGGTTAATTTCCCCAAGGATCCCGCAGGTGACATAGGTATTCCATCCCATATGAGGACATGCCCAAGGCCATAGCCGGGAGCTAGCCGGGAGAGGGGGCAGGCTGGGGCTTCCCAGGTCCGGTGGTTGACCGGTGGTACCGTAATCGCATTTGTACATTCCTCTGTCGGTGTTATTGTTGTTTTTCTCTTTCCTTTGCTGTTCTGTTAAACTTCTTTTATCTCAGCCCACGAGTTTTGCCATTTTTTTCCGATTCTACCCCACAGCCGTGGGGGTTGAGTGAGCAGCCGCTTGGTTCATTGTTGCTGGCTGAGGCCAAAACCACAACAGTCCTTAAAATACCTTCTCTTAACGTAGTCTATGCCAAGGATGCACGGAGCATCTGGACCAGTCACAATGGGGTGTTTCTCCCATTTATTCCCAGTTAGGCTCACTTCAGCCTCTAACACAGTCTGTTCTTGAGATCTGCTTGTGTCGTGGTTTGGCCTCAGCCGGCAACAAAGAACCACGCAGCCGCTCGCTCAACCCCCCACAGCCGTGGGGGGGAAATACGAAGAAAAAGGCAAAACTCATGGGTTGAGATAAAGGCAGTTTAACAGAACAGCAAAGGGAAGAGAAAACAGTAACAATAACACCGATAAAGGAATATACAAACATGATTAGGGCACCGCCGCTCACCGACCCGCACCGCGCAGCCCGCGCTGAGCCGCGACTTCCTTCCCTCCCATCCTTGGGGAAATTAACCCCATCCCTGCCGGAACCAGGACAGCTTGTCACTCCAGAAATAGTGACAGATTTTGTCCCTTTATGATTCGATGGCAATAGGGTACACTGTGCACCAGTGTCCACCAGGCCTTTATACTTTTGTGGCTCTCATGTGCCAGGCCATCGAATCCACACAGTCCAATAAACTCAGTTGTCCCTCTACCCCTCCTGGCTGGAGGCAGGGCACCTCTAACGTTGAGCATAGTACCTGCGATTAGCAGATGGGTTCCGACCTGGACCGTAGGATCGCCTACCATAGGTCGGAGCAGCCTTCCTCCTGTAAGAATTCTTTCTTCCATCTGCTTTACTTTGCAACTCAAGCACCCGTGCCTGTAGGGCTGAGATAGATTCTCCATCCCATTTCCTTATATCACAGTATCACAGTATCGTCAGGGTTGGAAGGGACCTCTGGAGATCATCTAAGTCCAACCCCCCTGCCACAGCAGGGACACCTACAGCACATTTGCATAGGACGGCATCCAGGCGGGTTTTGAACGTCTCCAGTGTGGGAGACTCCACAACCACTCTGGGCAGCCTGTTCCAGTGCTCCACCACCCTCAGAGTAAAGAAGTTCCTCCTCATGTTAAGATGGAACTTCCTGTGCTCCAGTTTGTGCCCGTTACCTCTAGTCCTATCACTGGGCACCACTGAAAAAAGGCTATTCTCATTTACCTGGCACCCTCGCCTTAAGTACTTATAAGTATTAATAAGATCCCCCCTCAGTCTTCTTTTTTCTAGACTAAAAAGCCCCAAGTCCCTGAGCCTTTCTTCATAAGAAAGATGCTCCAGTCCCCTAATCATCTTTGTAGCTCTTTGCTGGACCCTCTCCAGCAGTTCTCTGTCCTTCTTGAACCGGGGAGCCCAGAACTGGACACAGTACTCCAGATGCAGCCTCACCAGGGCAGAGTAGAGGGGGAGGATGACCTCCCTCGACCTGCTGGCCACACTCTTCTTGAAACACCCCAGGATGCCATTGGCCTTCCTGGCCACCAGGGCACATTGCTGGCTCATGGTCATCCTGTTGTCCACCAGGACTCCCAGGTCCCTTTCCACACCGCTGCTCTCCAGGAGGTCAGCCCCCAACCTGTACTGATGCATGGGGTTATTCCTCCCCAGATGCAGTACCCTACACTTGCCTTTATTGAACCTCATCAGGTTATCAGGTTTTTTTCTGCCCAACTCTCCAGCCTGTCCAGGTCACGCTGTATGGCAGCACAGCCTTCCGGCGTGTCAGCCACCCCTCCCAGTTTTGTGTCATCAGCAAACTTGCTGATGGTACACTCTATCCCTTCATCCAGGTCATTGATGAATATATTGAACAAGACTGGACCCAGTACTGACCCCTGAGGGACCCCACTAGTTACTGGCCTCCAACTGGACTCTGCACCACTAACCACAACCCTCTGAGCTCTATCTGTCAGCCACTGTTCAATCCACCCCACTGTCCATTCATCTAACCCATACTTCCTAAGCTTGTCTGTGAGGATGATGTGGGAGACAGTGTCGAAAGCCTTGCTGAAGTCAAGGTAGACAACATCCACTGCCCTCCCCTCATCCACCCCTCCAGTCACGCCATCGTAGAAGGCTATCAGATTAGTCAGACATGACTTCCCTTTGGTGAATCCATGTTGACTACTTCTGAGAACCTTCTTTTCCTCCAGATGCTTGGAGATGACCCCCAGAACGAGCTGTCCCATCATCTTTCCGGGGATGGAGGTGAGGCTGACCGGCCTGTAGTTTCCTGGGTCATCCTTCTTGCCCTTTTTAAAGACTGGAGTGACGTTGGCTTTCCTCCAGTCCTCAGGCACCTCCCCTGTTCTCCAGGACCTTTCAAAGATGATGGAGAGCGGCCCAGCAATGACTTCTGCTAGCTCCCTCAGCACTCGCGGGTGCATCCCATCAGGCCCCATGGACTTGTGGGTATCCAGTTTACCTAATTGATCCCTAACTTGTTCCTCTTCAACCAAGGGAAAGTTTTCCTTTCTCCAGACTTCCTCTGTTACTTGCAAAGTCTGGGACTCCTGAGAGCTGGCCCGAGCAGTGAAGACAGAAGCAAAGAAGGCATTCAGCAACTCCGCCTTCTTTGCATCATCCGTCACCACAGCACCCATCTCATTCAAGAGCGGGCCCACATTTTCCCTGGTTTTCCTTTTGTCTCCTATATACTTAAAGAAACCCTTCCTATTGGTCTTTACATCCCTTGCCAGGTTCAATTCCAAAGCTGCCTTGGCTTTTCTCGTTTCTTCCCTGCATACCCTGACAGCATTCTTGTACTCATCCCAAGTCGTCAGCCCCCTTTTCCACATCCTGTAAACTCCCTTCTTCCACCTGAGTTTTTTCTGAAGATCCCTGCTCAGCCATGCAGGTCTCCTTCCCTTGCCTGATTTCTTGCTCTTCGGGATGCACCTATCCTGAGCTTGGAGGAGCTGGTGCTTGAATATCAGCCAGCTCTCTTGAGCCCCCTTACCCTCTAGAGCCCTCTCCCATTTGATTTCTCCCATCATTTTCTTGAAGAGATTAAAGTTAGCCCTCCTGAAGTCTAAGGTTTCAACCCTACTTGTCATTTTGTGCATACTGCACTTAATGCTGAACTCTGTCTTCTCATGATCACTACAGCCAAGTCTGCCCCCGACCTTAACATCCTCCACCAGTCCCTCTTTGTTTGTCAATACTAGGTCCAGTAGTACACCTCTTCTTGTGGGCTCTTCCACCATCTGAGTCAAGAAGTTATCATCAATGCACTGGAGGAACCTCCTGGACTGTGCATTCCTAGCTGTGTAGCCTTCCCAACAGATATCAGGGAAGTTGAAGTCCCCCATGAGAACCAAGGCCTGTGATTGTGAGGCGGTTCTCACCTGTCTGTAGAAGGCCTCATCAACTTCCCCATCCTGATCAGGTGGCCTGTAATAAACACCCACAATAGTGTCTCTCCTGTTACCCTGCCCCTTAATCCTTACCCACAAGCTCTCAACTTGCTCATCGTCAGCCCCCAGGGAGAGCTCAATACATTCCAGTTGCTTTTTCACATAAAGAGCAACTCCCCCACCTCGCCTTGCCAGCCTATCTTTCCTAAAGAGAACATAGTCCTCCATGACAGCGTTCCAGTCATGCGAGCTATCCCACCATGTCTCGGTAATTGCAATGAGATCATGGCCCTGTGACTGCACACAGATCTCTAACTCCTCTTGCTTGTTACCCATGCTGCGTGCATTGGTGTATAGGCATTTCAGAGAGGCCAATGAGTGTGTAGCCCTAGAGAGGTGGTGAGCCTTCTGATCCTTAACAGCTCCAACATCCTGCCCCACAAGTGCTGAGCTACTACACTCAGGTGCCTCTCTGATGAGCCCAGTTACATCCCCATCCCCCTTCCAATCTAGTTTATATCCTATTTATATCCTCTCCATAGTTGCAGAGGCATAGATACAGGAAATCTTGGATCAGGTTTGATTGGTCTTGAGTCAGAGGGTGGTTTTTCTCTTGAGTAGGAGGACGTTTTTTCCTAGTAGCTGCAACGTGGGTCTGTGCAGGGGAAGAATGGGATTTTTCCTCCATCTTGGATAGTGTATCAGTTTATCGATGTGCTCAACTATTTTCTTGGTCATTTGCTCAATTTTCTCAGTCATTTTCTCGATTTTCTCAGCCAGCTTTTCCACAGCTGACACAGTGAAGGGATGAGAGAGCCTGTCTTCATACTGTCGTACCTTGTTAACCACTTCATTTACAGTTGTAAATCACAGCATCCCCAGACCATTGTTGACAATGTGTGGGAATATGTTGGTGGTCCATTTTGTACAAACTTTTTCAGCATGGATCGTTTGCATGGCATCTTATCAGGATCTACAGTCACTTGCCTGTCACTCTAAATCACCTCTCGCACAGCCAATTCTCTCAGGTACTTAATACCTTTTTCCATGTTGGTCCATTTGCTTGGATTGCATTCGATATCATCCTTAAAGGGATACCTGCGCTTTATGGCTGACATCAGTCGCCTCCAGAGACTGAGAGTGCTTGCCTTTCTCCCAGTCCCTTTATCGATACCTCCATCCCTGGCTAGGTTTCCCAACTGCTTAGCTTCTCTGCCATCTAAGTCTATGGTATCAACCCCACTATCCCAGCATCAGAGCAACCAGGAGATGAGTGTTTCACCTTCATGATGGCTAAAGTCCTTCCTCGTATTTCTCAAATCCTTCATAGAGAAGGATTTAACAACTACCTCTACATCTGAGTCTTCCTGTGTTGATGCTGCCCGAGAAAGTCCCTCTCCTTTATCTGTTTTAAAAGGTCTCTTTCCTTTGTTTTAGAAGGCCCTCTCCTGGATCCCCATCAGAACTCTCTCCCAAGCTATCTGGCTTGAGCTGGTCCTTGTCGTAAGGGACAGGGGAACGAGCTGACCTCTTTTTCTGCTTTCTGGTTAGTGGGGCAACTTGTACCAGTTCTGATGGAGTTTGAGTAGCAGCGGTACTCATTATAGGAGCAGCTTGAATAGTGACAGTGCTCGTTGTTGAGGCTGGAGTAACTTTTGCCGGGACGGGTGGCAGAAGGGACTGTGCCGTTACAGTGTGGGGGCAGCTGATGCTGATGCAGATGGTGGCGGCGTGACTTCTACCGTGGGCTGCGGAGTAGATGGTGCTGGCGGGGGCATGGCTTTGGCTGGGCCAGGCGGTGGCGTGGCTTTTACCACTACAGATCGAGGAGCGGCTCCTGGGGTTTGAGGGGCAGCAGCTCACGTTACCCTATAGCTACTCCTACACCTATATTTCATAAGAAACCACCCCTGCAACACATGCAGGAAAACCGACAACAAAATCATGATCTTAAGAAAGTAACAATCCTTATCGTCACAGCCCGAAAGGTTTCGATCCCCTGGCTCTGATGGTATCACGTTAGTATAATTATCCAAGGGCGAAGTAAACTTTCCCAAGGTAGAACCAAAAGTGTAATTAGTAACAGAATCCATCACGCGATGCCTGAGATATGCAGGTAGAGCCGTTACCCAACTAATCATGTTATACACCTGAATTGCGAACCACACCAAAACAGCACATTTAAACCTTCGCATAAAAACACAAAGAGTAAATAAACTTTGCAATGCATTTGGCAGGTTAAACAGAGTTGACTCAATTAAGTGCAAACAAAGGTCTTTAAAGGCACGATATAACATTTCATTTAAGAACGACATGATGATGTAAGGTGTCTGTTCTAATCTCTGAACAAGCTGGAATTCAAACTATTCAGGCAATCTATCACAGCTCTGGTCGAGCACTGCTCATGCCCCACGTTGGGCACCAATAAATCTGTCGTGGTTTAGGCCAAGCGAAAGATGCTCCCCCCTACCCATCTTCAAAGAGAGAGGCAGAGGAAGGGAAAAGAGACTTACGAGTTTAGAAGGAACTAAACTACTTTAATGAAATATTAATAATAAAATAAAATAGAAAATAATGAAATATGTACAAAACCGTATCAAGCTCCCAGTATGATGATCATGTCACCTGGGAAAGTCCCAGACTGGACTCAGTGATGTACAGGAACTGGATTCCAGATCTGGATTCAGGATCGGGACCAAAGGCAGACGAACAGACAGAGTCCTCCTCGGATGCCAGCCATTGAAGAAAGAGGGCTGACCCTTTGATCCCTCAGCTTTTATACTGAGCATGAGGCAGATGGGATGGAATACCCTGTTGGTCAGTTTTGGGTCACCTGCCCCGTCCGCTCCTCCCCGCAGGTGGGACCCCTCTACGTTTTTCTGCTTCCGACCCTCCAACGGGGCAAATAACAAAGTTGGTTGGCCTTGGTTGTTATAGCAATAAGTATAAGCAAGAGCCTCTCTGCATACCATTCCTTGGCATCAACTATAAACATAGGTCTTATCACTCTGAGAGTGAACATTGTCTGCACAATATGCTGTTAATTTCAGTAGTTAGAAGAGGCCTAGCTAAGAAGCAAAGTTACTGAACAAAATCAGTCCTCTTTTACCTCAAACCAGGACAATTACACTTGAATATTCAGTGTCATATATTTTCCTTCTTGACATCATGTATGGTTTCATATAAAACCACTGCCAGAAACTGGAATGTTAATTTTTTCATTGCCAGTTAGTATCTCTGAGGAGAATTGGGCAGGAATTCTTGCGGAGATCAGCAATTTTCTAGCCCTGGAGCTGGCATCCTGAAGGAGGAGGGAATATACACAAGCCTCACTTGATGAAAAAGGCAATGTTTTGCACTTCACTGAGTCCAGCTTCTTGTCCATCCCCCCCTTACTGTTACCTCTGTCATTATCTCCTTGTTTGTGGGGATGCAGTAATTTGGTACCCACACCACATTTTTACTCTAATCTTCTGATATCTCTCTAACTGAAAACTGCAGGAAACTTGCAGGCATCAACAGGACACAAAGAATAGGTGTTGGCTTTTTTAAATGTTTTCTTTCTCTGTCCTCAGAATCACTCTCTGAGTGAGGACTGTGCTGGCTCATTCCATTTAGAGACCTGCTCTTCCATTTTAAGTGATGCTTGCTAGGGGCTGCGAGAATGCTGCTACCTGCTGTGCTCCTGTGCATCACGCAGGGCTTAGGGTGATCTGTGAGAATGAAGGATAAGAGGGAAATATGCATCAGCCTGCCAGCCCCTGAGAAAAGCATGGGAAGTCTCTAGCCATTCCCCATGCTCCAGACTGTGGGAAGGAGGTGAGACGCACCTCTCCCAGAGACCAGCAGTAATGAAGCCCTGGTGCCACCCTGCTCAGGGTTCAGCTCCAGCAATGTCTGTCCTGGGCCCCCTCTGGGCTCCTCAGCTTATTGAGTGCCCTCCTCTACTTAGAAGCAGAAATGAATCTTCTTTTACTACATTCTTGCTTATTTCTTATTTTAATGCTTCTGCTTATCTCACACCTGTTTGAAAGAACAATTGAATAAACAGATGGTTTTCCCATTGTTTCCTTGTTTTTTGGGAGGTTTTTCTTCTGCAAAACAATTCAGGCATTATGTGTGGCATTATATAGGAGTTTACTGCATGCTAGAATATGTTGCACTTATTAAGGAAAAAAATATTAACTCTTACAGTTTTTTCCTCAGAACAGGGCTGCTTGTTTCTCTAATTGTAAATAGTTACAGCCATTTCAAATCCTAAATTCAGTTGTAGTTTGAAAAGGAGTATTGCAAAAGCTCACTCATAGAGGGAAGCAGAATACTGTCTATACAACAGTCTTAACTGCAGGCTGCTTTTTAAAAAATATCTGTGCTTCAGTTGAAGCCAACAAAGAACATCTGTTGTAACTCCTATTTCTAAGAAGTATATTCTGTAGCAGATGAGAAAAGTGCCTGACAGCTCATAATTCATAAAGTTACTGAGGTTTAATCTGATATAATATTATGTACAGAATTCTCCCCCAGTACAGACAATATCACTTCTCTTTCAACAGATGATAGAAATAGGGCTTTATGAAACATTAAATTAATAGGTGTGAAACATGATTAGCAGCTACTAGTTAAAGTATTAAACTATTTTAAAGGAATATAGTATTCTACACTATTGTTGCTTGGTGGTTTTATTTTTCTGCATGTTTGTGCAGCTAAACTTTCCTCAAGTCAGACAGTCTTCTTTATTTTCTTTCTCTGCACTTTCATTTTGTTTTGTCTTAGAGGAATTTTTTTATGATTAACGCAGCAGCTCTGTGACAAGCATTCATTTTTGTGTCAGAGAAGGGTAAAGAGACTCCAGATTTCTTTCCGGAGAATTGATACATTATAAAGTATGACTTTCTATATCAAATCAAAGCTTTGTTCTGTCTAGTTCTGCCATTTATTGTTTATAGATTATTTTCTTGCACTAATCTGTATTTGCCTAGGATTGTTTCCCCTTTGTTTCAATAGTTGCCTCTTACTCTCCTTAGCCCTGAGAGTGCAGCTGGTGCAACATTATAAATGGGGATGAAGAGAAGAATTAGTTCTCCCAAGCCCCCAAACTTCCTGCATAATCACCATGCACGTGATATTTTATCAATCAGATCATTGCTTGCATATATGTGCTGATAACTCTGGAAAGTATCTAGGCAAAGTATTTGACTTGTCTCAGTTACAGCATTGATTTATACAGGTGACTGTCTTTTTCCGCATATTATGTGTAGCCAGGATAAAATGAAGTAACATTCAGTTTCTATTCTGACACTGGTAGATTCAGTGGGTTGGACTATAAATGGCCTAATCATAATAAACATATGTTTGTCCTCCTGGAAAAATGACTGCATGGCCTTATTCTGTTACATGCCACATATATTCTAACAAATTGTGTACATTTTTCCACAAAAATCGGTTTGAAGTGCCCTTTTTCAAGCTTATAGTCAATGTTGTCAGTACCTGCCTCGTACAGGATTCTACAGATGCTTACTTTGCATTTTGAGCAGTACACTGGGACTGACTGGAGTTCAGAAGGTCACGTTGGTGAAAACTCCCGCAGTCATCATCTTTTGGAACAAGCCCCTTCGAAAAGTACTTGTCACTCTATTACTGATGTAGGATTACAGCAGAAATACGAATGCTTTAAAAAGCTATTTGAAGTCCAGAAGCATATTAACAGAGTACTGTTTATCTGTGGGAGTTAAATGTTGTCATTGAGATGTCCTAGGAAAGGTGTTTTGCTTTATTCAGGTGTTTCTCCATGGCAGATGAAGGAAAAAGAGGACTGACAGTTGATGTGATAAACCATTTTTCTAGTACAGATCTGTATTTCCTTCTTTGGCTAAATTCTTCAGCATACCATTAACAGAGAACATCTGAATAAAGTTGTCACTTCATCCTCTAGTTCATACTCAACATCTACTGACTGATGGAAGAAGTAAACTGGGCTGACTGCATAGTATTGAAGGGCTTTCTGATAGGAATTTAGAATCAGTGGTATTTCCATCCAGCTTCCCAGTTGTACTCCAGTCACCTAAGTTCACCAGCAGGCATCATTTCTCTATTCCTTTTCATAGAATTATAGAATAGTTTGGGTTGGAAGGGACCTTTAAAGGTCATCTAGTCCACCCCCCTTGCAATGAGCAGGGACATCTTCAACTAGGTCAGGTTGCTCAGAGCCCTGTCCAACCTGACCTTGATTGTTTCCAGGGATGAGGCATCTACCACCTCTCTGGGCAACCTGTTCCAGTGTTTCACCACCCTCATCATAAAAATTTCTTCCTTATATCTACTCTGAATCTACCTTCTTTTAGTTTAAAACCATTACCCCTTGTCCTATCACAACAGGCCCTGCTAAAAAGTTTGTCCCCATCTTTCTTAGAAGCTTTTCATAGCTTTGGTATCATTCGTATCACAATAAATTCTGACTCGCAGATGTTTTTCCTGCCTATGTAAAAATGGGTTTCTTGTGAGCCTGAAGGCTGATAGTGTTGGTGGGCCAGACCATTTCTTTTTCTAGTGCTGGGATAATCTTCACCTCTTTTCATTTCTCATCGATCTGGTCTCCTTTAGCTGCCAAGGCTTCTGTGGTATTCTGAGTCCGCAGTCTGCCTGATTGAAGACATCTGATAAAAATAAAAGACAATAGCAGACAGACTTATTAAGCCACATGTAATTATGTGTCAAATTCAATGAAGCTTAAATCTCTTTCATATTTTTCCATGAATAGTGTTGTCTTTTAAAATATTTCTAATGAAACAAGTACTGGAGAACATGGTTGAGCCCTGAACAGCTTTTCCTCCTGCTGTTTTCAGTGATGCTTTTAGCCTCTAGGAGAATTTAACTATAGCCAAACCCAAATCATCTTAGGTCAGGAGGATCTAAGAAGTCGTCTTTCTTTTCCAACAGTTGCAGCTCAATTTACTATCTATTGCAGTCCTCAATTTATCTATGACACACAGTGACATAAACTTCTTTGTCTTCACTCTCACCTTCTTGTCTTTCATCCTTGCCCACTGAAAACCTTTTGCTAATAGCAGGCAGACAGTTCTTAAGTAATGTTCTTTTGGTAAATGCCATTAGGCTCTCTAAAATTACAAATACCAAGGCAAGGTTACTGTCCTCAAATCTCAGGTTGAACTTCTCTCTGGTATTTATTTATAATACCGGAATCTGTCTTGGTCTGGCATTGAACCCAAAGCCCAGATCTCTATGGAAACTTTCTCCATAGGGTTTAGGGTTTGGGGTTTTTTCCTCTTTTATACTGTTCTACTGAAAGTTTCTGCAGAAACTTGCTGCTTCTTAAGACTATAAAGAAACATATAATGGACCATGAAATGTCCTCTCACTAAAAGTTATGAGTTTTATGTCAGTAAGAGTCTTTTCAATCTCTGATGGATTGTGAGGCTTGTGTGGCCATTCTTCCCCAGCTGATGAAAGCAGGTGCTGAGGCTGAGGCTCTGCATCTGGACCAGCTGCCAACACAGGGCTATGAGAAGCATCGGGCTGTGCTGTCACCTGTGCAGAGGCACCTCCTGGTGCTTTCCAGTGTTACAGGATCTGAACTCAGGTTTCACAGAATCATAGAATGGTTTAGGTTGGAAGGGACCTTAAAGATCGTCAAGTTCCAACCCCCCTGCCATGGCCAGGGACACCTCCAACTAGTCTAGGTTGCTCAAAGCCCCATCCAGCCTGGTCTTGAAAACTTCCAGGGATGGGGCATCCACAACTTCCCTGAGCAACCTCTTCCAGTGCCTCACCACCCTCATAGTGACAAAATTTCTTCCTGATATCTAATCTAAATCTACCCTCTTCCAGTTTGAAGCCATTACCCCTCATCCTATCACTACATGCCCTTGTAAAAAGTCCCTCTCCAGCTTTCTTGTAGGCCCCCTTCAGACACTGGAAGGCTGCTATAAGGTCTCCCCGGAGCCTTCTCTTCTCCAGGCTGAACAACCCCAAATCTCTCAGCCTGTCTTCATAGGAGAGGTGCTCCAGCTCTCGGATCATCTTCATGGCCCTCCTCTGGACCCTCTCCAACAGGTCCATATCCTTCTTGTGCTGAGGACTCCAAAGCTGGACACAGTGTGGTCTCATGAGAGCGGAGTAGAGGGGGAGAATCATCTCCCTCGACCTTCCTGGCCACGCTTCTTTTGATGCAGCCCAGGATGCGGTTGGCTTTCTGGGCTGTGAGTGCACATTGCTGCCTCATGTTGAGCTTCTCATCCACCAACACCCCCAAGTCCTCCTCAGGGCTGCTTTCAATCCATTCTCTGCCCAGCCTGTATTTGTGTTTGGGATTGCTGTGACCCAGATGTAGGACCTTGTACTTGGCCTTGTTGAACTTCATGAGGTTTGCACAAGCCTGTCCAGGTCCCTCTGGATGGCATCCCTCCCCTCCAGCGTGTCGACCGTGCCACACAGCTTGGTGTCGTCGACAAACTTGCTGAGGGTGCACTCAATCCTGCTGTCCATGTTGCCAACAAAGATGTTAAACAGCACCAGTCCCAGTTCTGACCCCTGAGGAACACCACTCATCACTGGTCTCTGCTTGGACATCAAGCCGTTGACCACAACCAGCCATCCAACCAGTTCCTTATCCACTGAGTGGTCCATCCGTCAAATCCATGTCTCTCCAATTTAGAGACCAGGATGTTGTGCGGGGCAGTGTCAAACGCTTTGTACAAGTCCAGGTAGATAACGATTGTTGCTCTCCCCTTATCCACTAACGCTGTAACCCTGTCACAGAAGGCCACCAAATTTGTCAGGCATGACTTGCCCTTGGTGACCCATGTTGGCTGCTACCAATCACCTCCTTATTTTCCATGTACCTTAGCAGAGTTTCCAGGAGGATCTGCTCCATGATCTTGCTAGGCACAGAGGTGAGACTGACCAGGTTTCCACAGGCACAGCTTTTGGTGTGTTCTCAGTGCCATCTTCTGAAGCACTGCTGTCTCTGTGATCTGGGGGTTGCGAGCAGTAAGCACATTCCAGTACACAGGACTGCCTCAATTCATACCACTGCCTTAAAGGATATGCAGGAATGCCAAACTGCCCTTATTTCCAGTGCATCTTTATTTGAATTTGACATCATATACTCACAAGCAATTAAGAACTATAGAAATATAGAACTAAACCTGGCTTCTGTTGTCAAGGACAACAAAAAAAGTTTCTATACATATATTAGCAATAACAAGAGGACTAAGGATAATCTCTGTCCTCTAGTAGATGGGGCCAGTAACATAGTGACCAAGGATGAGGAAAAGGCTGAGGTACTTAATGCCATCTTTGCCTCAGTCTTCAGCAGTAGGACCAGTTGTTCCCTGAGTACCCAGACCCCTGAGCTAGAAGGCGGGGATGGGGAGCAGAATGAAGCCCCTGTAATCCAAAGGGAAATGGTGAGGGACCTGCTTCAGCACCTGGAGGTGCACAAATCTATGGGGCCAGATGGGATCCACCCAAGGGTACTGAAGGAGCTAGCGGAAGTGCTCACCAGGCCACTTTGCATCATTTATGAGCAGTCCTGGCTAACCGGGGAGGTCCCAGCCGACTGGAGGTTGGCAAAAGTGACACCCATCCACAAGAAGGGCCGGAAGGAGGATCCGGGGAAGTACAGGCCAGTCAGTCTGACCTCGGTGCCTGGGAAGGTGATGGAACAGATCATCCTCGGTGCCATTACACGGCACATGCAGGAGAACAGGGTGATCAGGCCCAGTCAGCATGGGTTTGTGAAAGGCAGGTCACGCCTGACAAACCTGATCTCCTTCTATGATAAGGTGACCCACTTGGTGGATGAGGGAAAAGCTGTGGATGTTATCGACCTGGATTTTTGCAAAGCTTTTGACACCGTCTCCTACAGCATTCTCCTGGAGAAACTGGCTGCTCGTGGCCTGGACAGGTGTACTCTTCACTGGATAAAAAACTGGCTGGATGGCCGTGCCCAGAGAGTGGTGGTAAATGGAGCTAAATCCAGCTGGTGTCCGGTCACAGGTGGTGTCCCCCAGGGCTCGGTGCTGAGACCGGTTCCCTTTAATATCTTTATCAATGATCTGGATGAGGGGATCGAATGCACCCTCAGTAAGTTCTCAGATGACACTAAGCTAGGCAGGCGTGTTGATCTGCTTGAGGGTAGGAGAGCTCTACAGAGGGATCTGGACAGGCTGGACTGATGGGCCAAGGCCAGTGGTATGAGGTTCAACAAGGCCAAGTGCCGCGTCCTGCATTTGGGTCACAACAACCCCATGCAGCGCTACAGGATTGGAGCGGAGTGGCTCGAAAGCTGCCTGGCAGAGAAGGACCTGGGGGTGTTGGTGGGCAGCTGGCTGAATATGAGCCAGCAGTGTGCCCAGGTGGCCAAGAAGGCCAACAGCATCCTGGCCTGTATCAGGAATAGTGTGGTGAGCCGGACGAGGGAAGTGATCATCCCCCTGTACTCAGCACTGGTGAGGCCCCACCTTGAGTACTGCGTTCAGTTTTGGGCCCCTCGCTACAAGAAGGACATTGAGGTGTTGGAGCGTGTCCAGAGAAGGGCTACAAGGCTGGTGAGGGGTCTGGAGGACAAATCTTATGAGGAACGACTGAGGGAACTGGGGTTGTTTAGCCTGGAGAAGAGGAGGCCGAGGGGAGACCTTATCACCCTTTACAACTACCTGAAAGGAGGTTGTAGAGAGGTGGGGGCTGACCTCTTCTCCCTGGTGACAAGTGATAGGACAAGAGGAAATGGGTTTAAGTTATGTCAGGGGAGGTTTAGACTGGATATTAGGAAACATTTTTTCACTGAAAGGGTTATTAAACATTGGAATAGGCTGCCCAGGGAGGTGGTGGATTCACCATCTCTGGAGGTGTTTAAAAAAAGGGGCAGACGTGGTACTTAGGGACATGGTTTAGAAGTGGGTTTTGTCAAGGTAGGTTAATGGTTGGACTTGATCTTAAAGGTCCCTTCCAACCTCAGCAATTCTATGATTCTATGATTATGGATCCTTATTAAAATTCAGATACTGTTTCAGGGAAGAAGAGTGATAATAGTGGAACATTTTTTGGATTCTATTTCCCATACTTGGTAGAGTGCATAACTGCTTATTTCCTGAAATAACAGCATTTCAATCAAGAAGGCGTGCTCCTGCATTTCCCAGAGTTTTCAGTAGCAAGCAGGAGTGGAACTCTGGAAAATCTTCCATTGTCCACACTTTGTCATGCATTATGCCACTGATGGTGCCACTGGCAAAAGTATTTTGCTTGATCAGCCATTGTTTTGTTATAGTTTACTGGCTAATCTTTTTGGAGGCATTATCACAACTTGCTTGACAATGACCCTTACTTTTGCATTGCTTCTTCTGTGTTAATTAATATGCTTATGTTTATTATAGTTAATTTCAGTGCTGGTCAAACCATTCACATCTGGACATATTGTATGACTTTCAAACAAGAATATGTGTAAATATATGAATGCATAATTCACTATTTTAGTGGATACAGTTGCATGCATAAAGAGTATATCTGCATGCAGATAAGCCACTTATGGTCATTTTAAGACCTACGCTCTCAAGTATTAGACTTTTATGTACAGCTGTGTTGTCATCAAATGCAATATTTAAGCACAACCTTAAATGCCATTTCTGAAAAAAGAACAACATGCATGGAGTAATCTTGATTCAGAGCTAAATTCAAGTAATGTTAGTATATAGTTCCTATAAAATAATTACGCATTAAACACCTTTTGGTGGTGTGTATTGTTTCATTTTAAGTTATATTCTTTTTTTTATATTCATTTTCATTCTTCTAGCAGTAATGAAAGATTTGGCTCAGAAACATCTAAAGCCAAATTCCAGCTTTAAATTTCCACTTGTCATTGCCAGGTGCTAACTCTAAAATACTTTTTTTTACCCTTCCAAACCCTTCCAAATATTTTTACCCTTCTAAATTTTTACCCTTCTGAACCCTTCCAAAAGATGCAGCTGTGTGCTGATTTCATTTTGCACTTTGTAGCTGTGTTGGCAACCCTTGAACATAAGGTATGCTCTTATCTCCCACATGTTGCTGTTGCCTTAGAGCTGTTCAGGCCTGTCTATATCAGGGAGAGTGAAGAGCTCACAGATTGGAGCAAACTGTGACTTGTGGTTCATCTCATTGGTTCTCACTGTGGCAAGTTAAAAATAGAGCTAGTGGAAAATCCAGCTTTTATCATGTGTCATCAGAAGCTTCTTTACTATCTGGAAACCTACTACCAGACTTGTGACTATAAAGAAGACGTGAAAATTGTATGACAGCTTTTCAGAACCATAATATTTTGGAGACTGTGGTATTTCAATAAAATTACAGGAATTTGGGTAAAAAATGATTGCTTTAAGTGAAAAACTGATACTGAATTGTAGCAAAGGGATCTACAAAGTTGCTCAGATTCTTAAGAGTGGATTTGGTTCTCCAAACCTCTGTGTTGTGCTACAGCATGCTTCAAAGCAAAAGATACTTTTGAAATCAGGTACTAAATGAAGGTTGCATGTGAGCCTTTATTCTCTTTTAGTGAATGTGACCTATCTGAAAAGTTTTCCTTTCCCTCTGTAGATCTCTTAATATGCACGCTGAGTTTTCTTCTGGAACACATAATCCAGAATCAGGACTTCTTTAAGGATATCTTGTATTCTGGCTCCAGGAGTCTTTTTTTTTTTTTTTTTCCAAAATTAGCTGTAGTTTTCTTCAGTTTAGCCTCTGCCATTTCCTGTCAGCATTTTGAAGATGAAGGGCAGTGTTCCCATATTTGGCTGTCTTCTGTGTAATTGTTATAAACTGGATTCAGTTCTATGAGTACTGTTAAGTCTCTTTTTTTTTTCCTGACAGATGTGTGTCTTTCAACTTTAAATGAACATCATTTTCTATTTTGTGCAAAAGTTGGGAAGCTTAAAGTACAAGTCAGTATGATACTATGAGTTAATTATATGGGAGATGATGCAATGAGTCAGAAATCCTAGAGCAGGTGGGAGGTTAAGTGATTTTAATCTGTTAATGGCATCCCCTACGTGCTAAAGTGAATGGGTTTTTTTCAGTGTTCCTGGGCACTATAACTATGTGAATTAGATGTATTGTTCTGTCATTGCTGTGTTGAACGTAACTGCAGGTTTTGTTCCTGCCATTGTGTGTGTGTATGTGTTTGTGTGCGTCATTTTGCTATAGAGCTTATACTCACCAGCGTATGCATAGTATTGAGAGAGGTGAATATCCTGAGTTTTCAGTCAAATTCATAAGTATTTTACAATTTATGTATGTGTGGAATAGATTGTCATTATTTTAAATGCTCTTTTCGTATCTAAAATTTCAGCAATGTCTCTGGGTAGACAGAAATTTCTAGTTTTGGAGAAAAGGAATGGAGTATAGGGAGGAAGAGACATCAGAAATCCTCTGAACTCCTAATATTTTAATATTTTTCCAATTGCATATTTTAGGGTAGCAGAGGAGTGTTGGAAATCTTTCATTTTAACCAATGTGACATTTGTTTTACATACATATGTTCTGTAGACATATTTTAGATTTTATATAGATATAAAAGTGGGTGTGTAGCTTCCAAAAGTCTTTCACTAAGTATATTATTGATCCAAGAATACTGTAGAACAAAGAGTTTCAGTAACAGATTATAATACAAACCTAGTTTATAAGCTAAGATCCTAGTTAAAGTGTAGATGAAAAGCATGGAGTGTTAGGTAGGTTGCAGGATGAGGCACTCTGTTTAAGTAATCTGAGTAAGGTCTACATCCACCCCATTCCTTACGTCCAATGGAGACAAACTGTTTTCTGTAGTGTCTTTCTTCACACTGCAAGGGCTTCTTCCCATGAACTGAAATTTTCCCCTGACACAAGGTTCTCCTTTTTGGTTTGCTTGGACTCTATTCCTTGTATAGAAAATCTAAATCTCATGGGAAATGGAATTTTCTAAATACACCTTGTTTATAGGCATTTGCAGTGTATCTCTTGCCATCGTTTCAAGGCAGTTTGGTTAATGTGAGAAAGCATAGTTCTCTCTGCTGCCTAAAATGAAGAATAGCAGCTCGGTACCCTGGATGGACCATCCCTGAACTGCTGTGCTGTCACCTGAAATGTTTCAAATGTTTCTCAGATTTGACTTCCATCCTCTGTCTCTATTTCTTCTTCGTCTCTACTTTCTTTCCTCAATTTCAGTTTAGACTGTTAAGACTGTTAGCTGCATGCTGCCTCCAGTTGGAATTATGGGATGAGCATCTTTGTTCAGGGATGATGCAATTTCATTGCTGTTACTTAAGACAGAGAAAGGTTCTTAATGTAACTAGCTACCTAATGGAGCAGAAAGTTATTTTCATAAGTAAAAATATGTAAACTCTGTTCTTAAAACCTTTTCTTCCTCTGCTACCATGTAATTAGCATTCTGTGAGTCTATTATTATCTCATAATTTGAATATATTAATAGCATACCCTTTGATGTGACTCTGATCTGATCCTTCATTTATTCTTTTAATAGATTTGCCCTCACCATAAGTTAGATTCATGGCTTGGGGTCAAAAGGAACTATTTGACCTGAATACTACAAATCAAATGGTCTGTATTTTAGCATGCCTCAGAAGAGGCTGCTTGGACTGCAGCGTCTTCCATTTGAGCCCAACTTGTGTTTGATAAAGCAGATGTTATGCTAAAAGAGGTGTTCTGGATGGCACCTGAAAGTAGTTTGAAGACGTAAAGAGATGAAAAGTCCATTCCTTCCCTGAGTAGGTTGTTCTGCATCAATAACTATATTTGGAGATCTGCTGGTCAGTATAACACTATGATTAAACGGTAAATACAAACAGAGCACTTTATGTAGGTGTAGCTAAGTCAATTATCTGACAAAGCTTTAGAGTTTATGTCTACTCATTTATATTTTTCAGATATCTATGGTGCCATCAAGGAAGGAAGTAGTGTGGTTTTTAACAGAACCTATCCTCTAAAAGGCTATGCAGACAATCTTTAGTTATAGTGCTGTCTTTTATTCCTTTATCATATGAGTCTAGTATCAGGTTTTCCTTTATTTTGCCCAGCATTGATAATGTAACTAGTGTGTAGTCATCGGGGTCATCTTACTTGTCCTTTCAGAGTGTGGATTGAGCATTAGAACTCTCTTGATCCCTAGGAATTGCTCTGATTTTCCACGAGTCTAAAAAGTAACATCAGCAGGCCAGAGATCTCCTTAGGCAACTCTTTTGGGACTCCTGAATGCTCATTTTCTGGGCCTCCTAAGTTAAACTGTTATAACTAACAGATGTTTTTCTAATGTCCTTCTCAGTTATGAATGGACTGGAAAATATTTCATCATTATCATACCATCATTCTTGGGATTTTTTACAAGGAACATGTCTCAGTGTCCCACTATGCTCCACTTCCATTACTAGTTCATAAATAATTATTATTTATTATCTTTCATTTCTCTCCTCAGTTTTCTGCACTTCCAAACTTCTTCTGTACCTTCCTTGCTGTCTTTCTCACTTTTAATTTGTTTGCATTTTTAGAAGGTTATATAATTGCTGCTTCCAAAATAGGGTGAATTCTTAGCCAAAATTGTCTGCTTTCTCAGTTGTGTGGTATATTTAATTTTTTGGCTATGTAAAAGTTTTTCATTAAAAACTCTTTATTCATATTTTACTGGTTTTTTTTCTCCTTCTAATTATCCTCAAAATTTTGTTCAGTTTAAGTCTTCTAGAAATACAGTGTTTGTGTATGTGTGCATGTATGTATGCATATGCATGTAGGCACATATGTGCATGTGTGTTTAAGAATTGTTCTCTATTTGTCTGTGATTAGTTTAATCAGGCAGAGATCACCATCGCTTAGGCAACTGGCAATTTCTACTTCAATGCTTAAGCTTTGTTTGTCAATCATAACCCATCAAAGTATGCCAGATGTTTCTGACAGTAGTTTAATAATATCTTTATGTAAAAATTCTTGCTTTCCAAGAGTTAAACAGGACTGCTCTAAAACTTTTGAATTATTCTTTTAGCAAAAATAGTGCATTTAGAGATAGATCATCTCTCACATCACAGAGCCAGAACATTCCTTTATACAGTATATTCTCTCAGTGAAGAAACTGCATTGCATGAAAACTGACCTTGTATAAAATCTATATGCAGGTTTCCTTGAATCTGAAAAATGTTCCTGTATGATTATACTGCTATTTATTCTTAACCAGTCATTCTAGAAAAGGAAGTTTTTGCTTGAAGACAACTATACCATTAAAACTATCATGTTTGATGCCAGGTGCCCACCAAGCTGCTCTATCACTCCCACTCCTCAGCTGGACAGGGGAGAGAAAATATAATGAAAAGCTCATGGGTGGAGATAAGGACACGGAGAGATCACTCACCAATTACCGTCATGGGCAAAACAGACTTGACTCAGGGAAATTTAATTTATTGCCAATCAAAATCAGAGTAGGATAATGAGAAATAAAACCCAAAATAATCTTAAAACACCTTCCCCCCACACCTCCCTTCTTCCCAGGCTCAACTTCACTCCTGAATTTCTCTACCTCCTTCCCCCCCAGAGCAGCACAGGGGGATGGGGAATGGGGGTTCATCAGTTCATCACATGTTGTCTCTGCCGCTCCTTCCTCCTCACACTCTTTCCCTGCTCCAGCATGGGGTCTCTCCTATGGGAGACAGTCCTCCATGAACTTCTCCAACGTGCGTCCTTCCCATGGGCTGCAGTTCTTCACGGACTGCTCCAGTGTGGGTCCTTTCCATGTGTCCTTTCCAAGGGGTGCAGTCCTTCAGAAACAGACTGCTCCAGCATGGGTTCTCCACAGGGTCACAAGTCCTGCCAGGAAATCTGCTCCAGCATGGGCTCCTCTCTCCACGGGGTCACAAGTCCTGCCAGGAAACCTGCTCCAGCATGGGCTCCTCTCTCCACGGGGTCACAGGTCCTGCCAGGAGCCTGCTCCAGCACAGGCTGTCCACAGGGTCGCAGCACCACAGGGTGCGTTCACCTGCTCCAGCGTGGGGTCCTCCACGGGCTGCAGGGTAGATATCTGCTCTACTGTGGACCTCCATGGGCTGCAGGGGGACAGCCTGCTTCACCATGGTCTTCACCACGGGTTGCGGGGGAATCTCTGCTCTGGCGCCTGGAGCACCTCCTCCCCCTCATTTTTTACTGACCTTGGTGTCTGCATAGTTGTTTCTATCACATATTCTCACTCCTCAGTTTTTTCCCCTTCTTAAATATGTTATCACAGAGGCGCTACCACCATCGCTGATTCGCTCAGCCTTGGCCAGCGTTGGGTCTGTCTTGGAGATGGCTGTCATTGGCTCTATCGGACATGGGGGAAGCTTCTGGCATCTTCTGACAGAAGCCACCCCTCTAGCCCCCCTGCTACCAAAACCTTGCCATGCAGACCCAATACAATGAAATATTTGTTTCTACTGCTATTTCAGGCTTTTGTAAGTGCGTTTTACCCAGGAGATCAGCAACTCCCAGCACACTGGATGTGAATGTTTTAGACAAAAAGATTTTTTAATTTTCATCCTTGCATTGTATTTCTGCCCATCCATAAGTTGCAAACTTTTATTGTATTTTCTTTTCCTAGGTAATATGGAGGGTGATTCTAGGACTGACTGAGGTGTCTTAAAGAAAATGCTGTAAAAATGCAGTTGTCATTGGTTTTTTTTTTGATTTCTGATTAGTTGCGGAGTGTTCTCATTTAGGCCTGACAAGTGGGATGTTTGTTCAGACTTCCATAAACAGAAATTTAATTTAACTGTAGCTTAGCTTATTTTTCTTCTTTTCTTTTACAGCTTTTTCACTTCCAGATCTTACGGAACAGTTTGCACCTCCTGATGTTGCTCCACCAATCCTCACCAAGATAGTGGAGACAATTGAAAAGAAAGGTAGGCTGAAGAATGATCTACCAAGGTTTTTTTTTACTTGTGTGAACCAAGACTGCAGAATCCAATCCAGAGCTGGCATCTCCCCTTCCTAGAGCTGCTAATGCATCATATTACTCAACAGATACGAAAATAATCTCATTTAAGGTTTGTTGTATTGGTTTCTGCTCAGTAGAGGCTACTTGGTCTGTAGGAGCTTACGTCAAATGAAATTTAATAACTCAACTAATATAAGTATTATTGAAAGATAAGGGAGAAGGGTTTGGTATTGCTTTGTTTTTTCTAACTGATGAGCACCTTAAGTTGCTTATGGAAATGCCATCATGACATTGAATTGGATACAAGGCCAAAAAAGTAATGTGTTGCCCCAAAGCAGAAAAAAAAAAGAATTAAATATGAAAAAGTTACAAAAACTGTTTTTATACTTCAGGAGCCAGTTCTTTATTGCAGCTGTATGCTAAGCCAGTCAGTGTTATTTTTATATTTTTTTTTTTTATCTACTTTCCTGTGTTGATGTCTCTCCATCCTTTTGAGGCTTTCCCCATTCTTCTACTACGTCGTGCCTCCTTTACCCTTTATCTCTCCTCCTGGCTTCTCCTCTGATTTCACATTCATAGTTCTGGTGAGGTAAGGAGCAGCCCAGTGGGTCCTGCTCATTAAGTGGCCTTACAGCCTGGGAGTGAGAGGAAAAGTGATATTCTGATCAGGCTCAGACTCCTGTCCTTGGGGACATGGGTTCTCACATGGTGCTGTGACACTTTAAGAGAGCATAAGCCTTTCCTGAATGCTAATATCACAGAATCACAGAATGGTCAGGGTTGGAAGGGACCTCTGGAGATCATCTAGTCCACCCCCCCTGCCACAGCAGGGTCACCTAGAGCAGGTTGCACAGGATGGCGTCCAGGTGGGTTTTGAATGTCTCCAGTGTGGGAGACTCCACAACCTCTCTGGGCAGCCTGTTCCAGTGCTCCGCCACCCTCAGAGTAAAGAAGTTCCTCCTCATGTTAAGATGGAACTTCCTATGCCCGTTACTTCTTGTCCTATCACTGGGCACCACTGAAAAAAGACTCTTCTCATCTACCTGGCACCCTCCCTTTAACTATTTATACGCATTGATAAGATCCCCCCTGAATCTTCTTTTTTCTAGACTAAAAAGACCCAAGTCCCTGAGCCTTTCCTCATAAGAAAGATGCTCCAAACCCCTAATCATCTTGGTAGCCCTTTGCTGGACCCTCTCCAGCAGTTCCCTGTCCTTCTTGAACGGGGGAGCCCAGAACTGGACACAATACTCCAGATGCGGCCTCACCAGGGCAGAGTAGAGGGGGAGGATGACCTCCCTCGACCTGCTGGCCACACTCTTCTTGATGCCATTGGCCTTCTTGGCCACCAGGGCACATTGCTGGCTCATGGTCATCCTGTTGTCCACCAGGACTCCCAGGTCCCTTTCCACAGAGCTGCTCTCCAGGAGGTCAGCCCCCAACCTGTACTGATGCATGGGGTTATTCCTCCCCAGATGCAGTACCCTACACTTGCCCTTGTTGAATTTCTTCAGGTTCCTCTCTGCCCAACTCTCCAGCCTGTCCAGGTCACACTGTATGGCAGCACAGCCTTCCAGCGTGTCAGCCACCCCTCCCAGTTTTGTATGATCAGCAAACTTGCTGATGGTACACTCCATCCCTTCATCCAGGTCACTGATGAATATATTGAACAGAACTGCACCCAGTACTGACCCCTGAGGGACACCACTAGTTACTGGCCTCCAACTAGACTCTGCACCACTAACCACAACCCTCTGAGCTCTATCTGTCAGCCACTGTTCAATCCACCCCACTGTCCATTCATCTAACCCATACTTCCTAAGCTTGCCTGTGAGGATGATGTGGGAGACAGTGTCGAAAGCCTTGCTGAAGTCAAGGTAGACAACATCCACTGCCCTCCCCTCATCCACCCATCCTGTCACACCATCGTAGAAGGCTATCAGATTAGTCAAACATGACTTCCCCTTGGTGAATCCATGTTGACTACTTCTGAGAACCTTCTTTTCCTCCAGATGCTTGGAGATGACGCCCAGAACAAGCTGTTCCATCATGTTTCCAGGGATGGAGGTGAGGCTGACTGGCCTGTAGTTTCCCGGGTCATCCTTCTTGCCCTTTTTGAAGACTGGAGTGACATTGGCTTTCCTCCAGTCCTCAGGCACCTCACCTGTTCCCCAGGACATTTCAAAGATGATGGAGAGTGGCCCAGCAATGACTTCCACCAGCTCCCTCAGCACTCGTGGGTGCATCCCATCAGGCCCCATGGACTTGTGGGTATCCAGTTTACCTAATTGATCCCTAACTTGTTCTTCTTCGACCAGGGGAAAGTCATGCTTCCTCCAGACATTCTCTGTTACTTGCAAAGTCTGGGAATCCTGAGGGCTGGCCTGAGCAGTGAAGACTGAAGGAAAGAAGGCATTCAGCAACTCTGCCTTGTCTGCATCATCTTGTCACCACAGCAACTGTCTCATTCAACAGTGGGCCCACATTTTCCCTAATTTTCCTTTTGCCTCCTATGTACTTGAAGAAACCCTTCCTATTGGCCTTGACATCCCTTGCCAGGTTCAATTCCAAGGCTGCCTTGGCTTTCCGTGTTTCATCCCTGCATAACCTGACAGCATTCTTATACTCATCCCAAGCCGTCAGCCCCTTCTTCCACCTCCTGTAAACTCCCTTCTTCCACCTGAGCTTTTTCAGAAGCTCCCTGCTCAGCCATGCAGGTCTCCTTCTTCCCTTGCCCGATTTCTTGCTCTTCAGGATGCACCCATCCTGAGCTTGGAGGAAGTGATGCTTAGATATCAGCCAGCTCTCTTGAGCCCCCTTACCCTCTAGAGCCCTCTCCCATGGGATTTCTCCCATCAATTCCTTGAAGAGCTCAAAGTTAGCCCTCCTGAAGTCTAAGGTTTCAACCCTACTTGTCATTTTGTGCATACTGCACTTAATCATGAACTCTATCTTCTCATGATCACTGCAGCCAAGGCTGCCCCCAACCTTAACATCCTCCACCAGTCCCTCTTTGTTTGTCAGTACTAGGTCCAGCAGTACACCTCTCCTTGTGGGCTCCCCCACCACCTGAGTCAAAAAGTTATCATCAATGCACTGGAGGAACCTCCTGGACTGTACATGCCTAGCTGTGTAGCCTTCCCAGCAGATATCAGGGTAATTGAAGTCCCCCATGAGAACCAAGGCCTGTGATTGTGAGGCAATTCTCACCTGTCTGTAGAAGGCCTCATCAACTTCCCCATCCTGATCAGGTGGCCTGTAATAAACACCCACAATAGTGTCTCTCCTGTTACCCTGCCCCTTAATCCTTACCCACAAGCTCTCAACTTGCTCATCATCAGCCCCCAGGGAGAGCTCAATACATTCCAGTTGCTTTTTCACATAAAGAGCAACTCCCCCACCTCGCCTTGCCGGCCTATCTTTCCTAAAGAACATAGCCCTCCATGACAGCGTTCCAGTCATGTGAGCTATCCCACCATGTCTCAGTAATTGCAATGAGATCATGGCCCTGTGACTGCACACAGATCTCTAACTCCTCTTGTTTGTTCCCCAGAGGAATATGTCAGTCATATCAATGAGAAGGGGTAATGTTTAGCAACAGTTTGCATAAGCAAACACTGCTTCTAGGAAACGCTAGCGATGCTTTTAAATTGTTGGTGCTCTGCATCCTTGGGTATGGTCTCTTTCTTTGTGTCTTCTGTATTTTCTCTGAAGTAGGGAAGTAGTAAACAGTATCTTTCATATGAAAACATTGTATTGGTGTATTTTATTCAAGTGGATTCTCAGGCATATTATGTGACATATACAGACATTTTCTCTCACATCAGTGATATGACACTCACCCTACATACACTGTGAGGTTATGGGCTCTACGAACAGTCAAAGGTAGCCTAAGAGTTTCCTGGCCCATAGAAGGAACTCTCTGTCTCTGTTAACTGCGTAGGGTACCAAAGGTTAGGCACATTTGAAACTTATAAGTCTCAGTTAAATCTTTAAAGCTAATTAGGATGTGTCAAAACTTTTGTCATGTCCCTGTCCCATTCCTGTGGGGTATCATGACTCAGGCTGCTCACTTATCCACCTGAAGGACCTGGTGTTTCCATCTGGCATGTAGAATGTAAAGGAAGATCTGGCTCCCATGTTGCTCCTGCAAACTGTTTTCTTCCCTAGGGTATGCGAATCTGTTTCCTAGTCCTGGCCTTCTACAGTCAGCCCACGGAAAGTTTTACAGAATATATGGGACTGCTGGTATCTCTGATCTTCCTTGGCCAGCTCTTTCTGCAGGCCCAGCAGTTTGCAGGTACAAAGAGGTGTCTTACAGCCTTAAAAAGCAATCACATTCCTTACTGTATTAGGTGGTAGAAGGATGGTGGGAAGAATGTTGCTAATTTATACTATAAGTACTTATTTGAAGAAAACAGAAGTATGTTGTTTCATGGCAACAGTAACTGGAATATTAATGTATCCCATCGATTTTGTTTTGAAGATCTGGAGTGCTCAACTTTGTATGGAACACAAGGCTCAAGCAGCTCAGCAGAATTAAGACAAATTCTTGAATGTGGTAAGTACAGTTCTCTTTAAAGCACTTATACAGATTTTGTGGTCAGACGGATCCTGTTTTCTTTGTTCCCCTACTCAACTTATATATGAGCCGGTTCTGAATAATATAATACATTCAGGACTTTAATGCACCAGTTTCATGTTTTAAGATAAAACCTAATCTTGCTTGCATTAAGTAAGCATTTCTATATTTTTCTATTTTTATTTTTGCTGCTGATATTCCTTGCTCCAATGCTAACAAGTAGTCCTAGCCCCATACTAGCTACTATTAAGAAAATTAACTGTATCCCAGCCAAAACCAGCACAATGTGACACTCCCAAACCTTAGCCCAAGTCATAACTATGCTGAAAGGATACCAGGTTTTGCAAGATAAATCCGAACTGCTGCATAAAGCACCAAGCACCCAGTTCTGCACATGTGTATTTGTTTCAACTCACATAAATATTTACAGACTTGAGGTTCTAAGTTGTTAATCAAGCTTCCAGTCATAATAGAAGTAGCTACCAGTAGAGAAGCTGCATTTGCCCAAACCCTTCATTAAAACTTACTTCTTACACAAAATATTTACAGGTAAAGCAAAGACCTGTTAAAAATACTCTCATGTTCTGTAACACTGCCAACTTACAGCAAGTCACTAATGTTATTCTGACTTCAGCCCTGCACTGTATATGACAGAAGGCCACACAGCTTTGGAAGCCATTTGATTCATCAGATGGCAAAGGCCTAGGCATGGTGTTGAGCACTGTATGTTCTTCATCTCAAAGATGCATTTTGGTGTCTTAGATTCTTTCTTACAAGTTGTTCCCCGTAAACAAGATATAAGTTAGCAGTTTTGGCTTGGTGTAAAGCATTAATATCATGAGCTTATGTATTTCTTCTAGTTTCTAATGTCTAAAAAGTATGTTGCTCTTTCCCTTTAGATGCCTCTCTGTTGGATTTAGAGACATTTGATGTGCATACTTTATCAGATGCTCTCAAGAGATATCTCCTGGACCTGCCAAATCCCATCATTCCAGCAGCTGTTTACAGTGACATGATTTCTGTAGCTCAAGGTATGAATATCAAGTTATTTCAAATGTCAAACCAAAAAGCTTTTGTTAGGACTCTGAATATCCAGTGGTCCAGCTGTCACCCACAGAACATGGAAGATTCTGCACAACCTGGCAGCATCTCAGAGAAAATATATACCTTCACTGCTTTTGATGAAAGCTGTTTCAATTCATATCTAGACATGTATTATTTACTTATCTATTTAGGTAAACATAATGGAAAATATAAGGGATAACACAGTTGTCTTCATTTTAGTAAGTAGAATGACTATATAAAATCGTGGGGGCAATCAAGGATTTATCTGTATTCAGAAAGCTAATTTTTAACTTTTTATCAGTGCTGACAAAGTAAATGTATTAGAGGTCATGGTGTTCTGCACTATGTTGGGAGTTGCAGATTATGAAGTGACAAATACATGCATGTAAGATTCATCATCTACAGTGGTCATTTCAAAGAAGTACAGCTTATAGACTTTCAGCACGTGGGCCATATATTTTGTTATATGTCTCAGGACAGGATATTGTTACTGGTAACTTTCAAAGTTAGAACAGCACCTGTGAGAATTATCTAGTGCATCTCAGAATTACCCAATCATGTGTGATGCTGAACACAACACTTCTAACAGTACACTCTGAACATATTGTGGTTTTTACCAAAACGCATATCCTTTTCCATTTGACTTTTAAATACTTGTTATTTACTCTTCCCTGAGCATTTCACTTTTTTCAAAAGAAGAAACAGGTTTTACAGCACTAATGAAGGACAGAATTATTTTTTTTCTGTAAGACTGATGCTTCCAAAGGGGTCATATATAGTTTCATTTTACTTGTTGAATGTTATTGTTCTGATATCAAGATCCTTTTATCTGCTTGCAGAAGTGCAGAGCTCAGGGGAATATGCTCAGTTGCTGAAGAAACTCATCAGATCTCCAAATATACCTCCCCAGTACTGGCTCACACTCCAGTATTTGCTCAAACATTTCCTCCGACTTTGTCAAGCCTTCAGCAAAATTCTCTTGAATGCAAGGTCTCTGGCTGAAATTTTCAGCCCTCTGCTTTTCAAATTCCAGATAGCAAGGTACGTGGGTCATCTTTATTATATTCTGTACTGTAAACATGGGTTAGCTATATACAAAAGTAATTTTAATTAATTAATTTACTGATGTTACTTCTAATGTGGAGGGCATTGTTGTAAATTTTTCAAATGTTTTTTGAATAATACTAATGTAAACTTTTGCATTTTTCTTAGTTCTTACTAATTCATCTCTTGCAGCTCTGATAATACTGAACACCACATAAAAATCCTAGAGGTTTTAATCACAAATGAATGGAATGAGAGACAGTCTGTACCAGGTAAAAAATAGTTTTAATTACAGAAATTATATATCATTGTTTTCTTAAATATTAAAATTAAACTTAAGGACAGTAAATGCATGTTGTTTTTCTTTTTTAATCAAACTTAATGCAAAAGTGCATAATTACAGAACAAAGTAGAAGTTGTTCATACGTTCCATAGTGGTGTGTAACATTTGTTTTATAAGAAATTGTCTTTTTCATTAAAATCATTTTAGTACCCATAGTTTGTACAGCCTTAGGACTTTCATTCCTTTTTCAGTAAAGTCAATAGGAATTTGTGAACTTATAAGACCTGTAAACTGATAGAATACATATCATATAGCAGTGGCGGTGGTGGGGAAATTCTGGAGATTTTATTTAACTCTCACTCCCAGGCAAATTTTCTTAGAAATATAATACCCCATAGAGATCATCTAAAGAAAGTAAGATTTCCCCCTTTCTTTACTTATATGCTTTTTTTAATCCAGAGACTCAAAAGATTTCTTAATATCGATAAACAATGTGGAAAATATTAACACCCCATTCAGGAAAGTTAGATTACACTTGTTTTGATTCTGTGAGTTAGCACCTAATTTAGTCAACAAACAGTAAAACCCACCTCTAATTTATGCAAAAATCCCTGGGTTTAAATCAAATATTTGGTAGGAGCAAGGCAGAGTATAAAAGTATAAAAGTGGAGCATGTTCAGAGAAGGGCAACGAAGCTGGTGAGGGGTCTAGAGAACAAGTCCTATGAGGAGTGGCTGAGAGAACTGGGGTTGTTTAGTCTGGAGAAAAGGAGGCTGAGGGGAGACCTTATCACTCTCTACAACTACCTGAAAGGAGGTTGTAGCAAGGTGGGGGCTGACCTCTTCTCCCAAGTAACAGGTGATAGACAAGAGGAAATGGCCTCAAGTTGCACCAGGGCAGGTTTAGATTGGATATTAGGAAAAATTTCTTCACCAAAAGGGTTATCAAGTATTGAACAGGCTGCCCAGGGAAGTGGTTGAGTCACCATCCCTGGAGGTATTTAAAAGACGTGTAGATGTAGTGCTGAGGAACATGGTTTAGTGGTAAGTTGGCAGTGTTAATGGTTGGACTCAATGATCTTAAAGGTCTTTTTCCAATCAAAACGATTCTATGATTCTGTGATTCTACTTGCCTGGTAGCTGCACTGATGGGGCCTTGGCAGGTCTCCTAGACCAATGGCTATAGAGCTCAATGGGCATTTAAAACATTTATTGACAGTACTTCTGGCATTCAGAGATGCTAATGTTGATGTACAAGGCAAGTATTTCTTCTGTTAGCAAAGCCTCACATAGCAAAGCAATCACAGTGATTTTTGACAGAAAGCACACCTTTGAAGGCTTTAAGATTCTTGCAGCCTTTAAAAATTTCATTCTAAGCTAGCCAGTTGCAAGATATTTCAAAAGCTTAAGCTTCCCGTAATCAAAGGTGCTCTTGAATAACACTATTATGTTCTCCTCCTTAAATTCTGTCTACTTGGCAGTGTTGGTGAGGAATTTGGCAATTTATTTCTTCTACTAGTGAAGCATATTGAAACATTCAAACTGAGTGCATATAACTCCTCAACAGTGTCACCTATTCTGTTGACATCTCAGGATCTGACAACACATAGCAATATTTTGAAAAAAACAGATTGCTGTTTATTCCACCATTTAATTTAAAAAGCAGAAAAGTGATCAATGTTCAGTAATACCATTGTAGGCAAGACAAACATATTTGCCACTTTGTAAGTCATATACTTTGAAAGTAACATCTATTTGAAAATAAAATTGGGGACCAAATTTTCAGTCTCTGACTTAAAAAATTCTTACCCAGTTTTGCTTGCTGTCTTGTCTGCAAAGGCAGGGTGTATTCAGACAGCTATTTGCAGGTGCCAGGTTGTTCACCTTATCTTTTCATTAGTGTATGCAAACACAAGTTTTGCATTACAGAAACCAGATGTTCATTCACATTTCTCACATACCCAGTTTTGCCAATAATGAATGCTGTTAGTGATGAGTTTGTGATAGACCATACAGCTCCTCAACTATATTTTATCCATACTGTGTTTATGTGGAATTATTACTGGAGGTGACTTAGAAATTAAGTTGTATTCACATTTTGAAGAAAACTACAGCATGGATGAAACTTCCAGGGACAGAGTGCAGCTGGTGTGCAAAGGACATATTTCACAAAGGTTCCCTAGGCAACCTTAGATGTTAACGACATTGGGGGAGTCTGGTGTGCTAACTCTAAGGAAGAAGAGTGCGGAGGATGGAGCGGAGTGGAGACACCATGGCCAAACTCTGTGATAAAATGGGAACTTGAGGGTCAAATGGAACCCTTGAAGGTCTTATGGAACTAATAAGCTGCCTAATTGTTACCCTGAGCCAACGATCTGTCATTTTTTGACAAAATGCTATCCTTTGGGTGAACTTTGCTCATTATAATGTCATTATAATACCAAAACACACCTCCATCCCAAAAGCTACCCGCCTCCAAGGTGCGACCACTCCTCACGGAGTCTGCGCTCTGAATTTTTCGTAGTCTATACCTTTAAAGCGAAGCGAGAGAATTTTACACCAATCATAACAAAAATATGTATGACTAGAGTCCCTCAAGCTCCACCTGAAAGGTAAAAAATAGTATAAAAATAGCTTAAGAGAGGAGGGATGTCAGGGAAGATACCAACGCAATCAGGGAAACACCATCGCTGACCACCCCTGACTTCTGGGATCAGTCGATGGGCTGAGCCTCTCTTCCCCCCCTATAAGGATGCTTGTGGGTAAGATTCAAACACTTGGTTATACCAAGTGCTTCCCCGGGAAACTTAGAAATCTCTATAGAGTTGTTTTATAACTTAGCGCATTTGTAGCCAGGCTATATTACTAACATCCTTAGTATTTGCACGTGCTTTGCAGACAGTCACTATCACCGGCAATCCAAAAGAGTTTGTGCATCTGTTGCTTCAATGAACTACACTTTTCACCAATCTAGCCGTGAGAGTTCATAGTGAACGCGACCCAACTCCTCAAGTGTGGCCGTGCTAGTTCATGGAACGCCGCTAGATCGAATTGTGTATTGTGTTATTAGTGCATCCGTAATCGTGATAGTTCAATATACATATTGAATGCGACCGGACTTTTAACACTGAATTGGGCATCACTCAGAATCTAAGCCTAGCCGCCCCCAGCCCCTCTGATGCAGGCTGGAACACAAGGGGGTTTATTTTCTGCCAAATTATTTTGCCCTTTAACGCAACAGTTTATTAGCACAAAGTAAAAACATTCAGTGGGAAAACTCAACTGTACAACTTGTGCCAATATACTGTCTTCCATCTCAGCAAGGCTGGTCAAAGGCTGTAATCACTAGATGTTTTTAGTTCAGAGTCTCCTTTGGGGGTCCCTTCTCTGTCATTGTCAGAATATCTCAGGCAGACAATCTTTGTCTTAGTCTCCCACACTTATATTTTATATAAACTGTTTTATCTCTCTTTTTGCATAACACAGCTGAATATGACTAAATGTGCAATTTGTCAACAGAACCTACATGATTCTTTATCCTTGTCATTACGACAAACACAACTTCTCTTCTTGCCAGGAGGGGAGAAAGAGGGTGGGACAAAAAATAGGTATATTGCAGCCTACTGCTGGGCTATGATTCCTATCTGTTGGCTCACACAACATAGAGAGATGTGGAGACGCATATTCTTTTAGAGGTATATATTGAAAAATGGGCTATATTTGTAGGTATAGAAGACTGGATGTTTTTTTCAGTTCATTTTTGAGGATCGTAAAGGCTCTTGGTTTTCCTGTCTGGAGCAGGCTTCCACTGGATGCAGGTCCTGCAGCTGTCCACGGGACCTGGTGGGTGCTTGGGGTGGCGTGGTCGGTTTGACTGAGCTGGGTTGTACAGAGGAGGGTGGTGTGATAGGAGAATTAGGAGGGGGTTTGGGGGGAGAACTCAGGGAAATGGGAGTCCTCTTGGTGTGGAGCTGGGTTGAGGAGCGTGGAATGGCTTTGGATGTGTGAAATCAAGGTGTGTCTTATCACAGGAAGGTAAAGAGGAAGGGGGACATGGGAGAATGAAAGATGTGGAGAGCTGACGACATTGTGGGCAGACATGCTGGTGAGGAGCAGAGGAAGTGATGATCCAGCAGTGGCTGGAAGGAGCTGCCATCCTGTATGGATGAATTTAAGCCTCTCATGGCCTGCACACTAACTCAAGCTGAGCTGCTTTGTCTAAACTGTCTATCTCAGTTTATTCCCGTTTCCCAGGCTTGTAAATAACATTGTAAATAATGATTCAAGCTGTGAAATATTGCAGTTTTAAGCATGAAGAGGTTGGTTTTATTACTCACAGGGTCATAGCTAAGAATAAGTGAGGTAATGAGACTGTCTTACACGTAACTGCTCACTTGCTGGGGATGGGGTAAGACTTTCGGCAGTATCGCCAAGATGCAGACACTTTGGTTTTAGCTGAACAAAATATTAGCAAGCTTGGTGGCATAACAACCAGAGCAGGGGAGTGTAAAGGCTGATCCTGTTCCTCTTGAAATTGGTCACAAAGCTGACCTGGACTGCAATGGTATGCTGGTTTTGGCTGGGACAGAGTTAATTTTCTTCATAGTAGCTAGTATGGGGCTATGTTTTGGATTTGTGCTAGAAACAGTGTGGATAATACAGGGATGTTTTAGTTACTGCTGAGAAGCGCTTACAGAATCAAGGCCTTTTCTGCTTCTCACACTACCCCACCAGCGAGCAGGCTGGGGGTGCACAAGAAGCTGGGAGGAGACACAGCTGGGACAGCTGACCCCAACTGACCAAAGGGATATTCCATACCATATGACGTCATGCTCAGCTTATAAAGCTGGGGGAAGAAGAAGGAAGGGGGGACATTCGGAGTGATGGTGTTTGTCTTCCCAAGTAAACATTATGTGTGATGGAGCCCTGCTTTCCTGGAGATAGCTGAACACCTGCCTGCCAATGGGAAGTAGTGAACGAATTCCTTGTTTTGTTTTGCTTGCGCAAACGGCTTTTGCTTTACTTATTAAACTGTCTATCGCAACCCACAAGTTTTCTCACTTTTACTCTTCTGATTCTGTCCCCCATCCCACTGTGGGGTGAGTGAGTGGGTGGCTGTGTGGTGCTTAGTTGCTGCCTGGGGTTAAACCACAACAGGTTTAACTGTGTCAGGCTCAGCCCACAGTCCTGTCAGTAGTGTCTTGGGGGCACAGCCAAATATGTAAAAATGCTGTCCCTTGTCAGGACTTTTCTGCATCATATCATGGGCTTGACTGGACTGTTGGCAGCACTGAGCATGGTTTGGAGTGTGCAGAAGATAGTCTGTCCTGGGGAGAACAGGATATTGCACATCTGTACCTCACCCGGCAGAGGACTCCCCTTTTAAGCTAATAAAAATCAGGCTTTATATCTGATTTAATGGAGAGCAAAATGCTTTGTTAATCACCATACCTAGCAATGCTGTATTCTTGGTTTAGATTTTGACAGTAGCATATGCTTTATGTTTCTTAATACCTAATTGAAAGTATTTGGTAAAACTGAAATATGTACAACATTATTAGATTTTTTTACAGATTAATATGTGTGTGTATTTGTATGTAAGTATGTGTAACTCCTATGCAAGCCTGTTGAACTTCATCAGTTCTCTTCCTGCTTCATACATCTATTTTTTTAAAAAAAATGCTGTATAGATAGAACACCACTGTGAGTATGACTGCAAAAAGTAATAGGCTGATAACTTTCTGCATATACAAATCTATAGATTCAATGGGCACCACTCAAAGTTTTGAAATCTAAATTTAAATAAAAGTTAAGATGGGGCAATTGTATGAAAATGCAGGTGTGTGCATAACGGTATATTTTTTTGACAAGACACATGATTCCCTTCTGCAGGATGATTAGGAACTCATTTTTGCACAAGGCACTGGACTCCAAAAAAAATTGGACTTGGGAACAAAGTCTTATCTTTTGTCTCTGTGTGGGTACCTGTGCTTTTTAAAATTATAAACAATTAAGTGAGCCAGTTTTGAGTTGTCTTATCTTCTTTGAGAATATGCTTCTGTATTGTGGCCCTATAAAGCAAAAAGGGTTATCAACCCCTTCTGTAATTTTAACAGTAAATAGGAGGCATATTGGGGTGGATTGAACAGTGGCTGACAGATAGAGCTCAGAGGGTTGTGGTTAGTGGTGCAGAGTCCAGTTGGAGGCCAGTAACTAGTGGTGTCCCTCAGGGGTCAGTACTGGGTCCAGTATTGTTCAATATATTCATCAATGACCTGGATGAAGGGATAGAGCGTACCATCAGCAAGTTTTCTGATGATACAAAACTGGGAGGGGTGGCTGACACACCGGAAGGCTGTGCCGCCATACAGCGTGACCTGGACAGGCTGGAGAGTTGGGCAGAGAAAAACCTGATGAGGTTCAACAAGGGCAAGTGTAGGGTACTGCATCTGGGGAGGAATAACCCCATGCATCAGTACAGGTTGGGGGCTGACCTCCTGGAGAGCAGCTGTGTGGAAAGGGACCTGGGAGTCCTGGTGGACAACAGGATGACCATGAGCCAGCAATGTGCCCTGGTGGCCAAGAAGGCCAATGGCATCCTGGGGTGTATCAAGAAGAGTGTGGCCAGCAGGTCGAGGGAGGTCATCCTCCCCCTCTACTCTGCCCTGGTGAGGCCGCATCTGGAGTACTGTGTCCAGTTCTGGGCTCCCCGGTTCAAGAAGGACAGAGAACTGCTGGAGAGGGTCCAGCAAAGAGCTACAAAGATGATTAGGGGACTGGAGCATCTTTCTTATGAGGAAAGGCTGAGGGAGTTGGGTCTTTTTAGTCTAGAAAAAAGAAGACTCAGGGGGGATCTTATCAATACTTATAAATACTTAAGGGGAGGGTGCCAGGTAGATGAGAAGAGTCTTTTTTCAGTGGTGCCCAGTGATAGGACAAGGGGTAACGGGCACAAACTGGAGCACAGGAAGTTCCATCTTAACATGAGGAGGAACTTCTTTACTCTGAGGGTGGCGGAGCACTGGAACAGGCTGCCCAGAGTGGTTGTGGAGTCTCCCTCACTGGAGACATTCAAAACCCGCCTGGATGCCGTCCTGTGCAACGTGCTGTAGGTGTCCCTGCTGTGGCAGGGGGGTTGGACTCAGATGATCTCCAGAGGTCCCTTCCAACCCTGACGATACTGTGATACTGTGACCTACCTCTAAAGGGAGCTGCCCTGTGTGTGATTGTGCGTGTGTTGTGTGTGCGTGTGTGTAAGAGCTACGAGCTGTAGCATATCAGTCTTTTGTCATCCTGCCAGGATTGGACTGTACCATGCTGCAAAGTCAGGAAAATGAACTGTGAACACAGGTGAGGAGAGCTCACTCAATCTTTTTCTTTGTAATACCAGGTTTATACTGCAGTTCTGCTAAATGTAGATTTTTTCAGAAACTAAAAATATTAATATGTAGAACAAAAGGATGATCTGGTGACATTCTTTTGACATGATTGGCTGAGGATTATGATGTAATAGGTTACAGTGCAGCCCATTATAGGTTTTAAAATGAATTCCAAGACACCATTACCAAGAGAAGCTGACACTTTTCTTGTATCTGAGCTTACTCAGTGAAACTCATACAAATGTACAATACTGTTTGGAATATGGAAGAACTGGATATAGAATATCCTAAGACAGATCTAAATTGTGGCACAGACTCGATGTTTTACGTAGAAATGGATCCACCAGGTAAAACTGCAGTCTTATTATGGAAGACTTAATTCATTTTGGTCTTTACGATAGCTGCTGAAAAATTCTTAGTGGATATATAGGATTTCTTTACTTTGTCATTGATACAAATATTTTTTCTTTTTTCCTTTTTTCCATAAATTAGGATTAAATTGTATTTTAGTGCATAGTTACAGTAATTAGAATCATAACTTGTAGAAATACCTGTCTGCTTACTTAATTGAATTTTTACTGAATTGACCTGTTTTTGTTTTGATTTTATTCTGTCAGATGTAGTTCTAGCTCTGCTATTTATATCATAAAAATTTTGCATTTCTTTTATTATTATTTTTGCTATCTCTGTTCCACACTGTGACTAAAGGAGATGTTGTAATATCACTTTTATTTCCTGAAACAGTGATTGCAAATCATTGTTTTGGATTGTTTGAGGAAAAACAGATTTTAAAATCTAGCAATATTAATTAAATACCCAATATCGCATCATTTTTTCATATCATATAAAAAATATGCTTTCTTGATATTCATTGCAACTTTAAAAACATCATCTTTTTGTAGCTGGTCATAATATACAGACAGATATATATTCATAAGGAATGTTGTACTTACTGGAGAACTAAAAGAGTTGGATTGATTTTTAATCCTGGTTCCAATTCCCCCTTGCTACTAAGTCAGGAATGCTGCAGTATCTTCTCTGGCACCCACTGGTATATGTATGCAGGTTTGACACTGAGAAAAGTGGGATATGGTTTTTAATCAGTTCTGGCATTTGGAACACAATTTATTCTGTAGAATACTAAGATTAACACAAGGGATATTTGGGTCACAGATGGGTTTCTTAAAGTGGTTTTTGGCAAATTGTTGCACAGAATGCTGAGGATCACAGAAACCCAATTCTTCTTCTTAAAATAAACAGTATTGCTGTGGTTTTGCATCTTTTGTTACTCAGCTTCTAGGTGAGGAAGCAGCAACGTTCCTCTAAGATCATTGCATAGGAGAAAAAAAAAATTGTACATGTTTTATTATTTATATTCACCTGAAGATAGTAGGAGAAGATAAAAGCAAACTTCAGATTTTTTTTTCTCAAATGCTTTCTTCACAGGGGGAGGAGATGAGTATGGTGTTATATTTTGCTTAAAATATATTATTGCAAGACTAACATACTTTTTCAAAACAGTACATCTTTCCCGTTTAATTATATTGTTTTCAGTAAAATATCTTGATTCCTCCAATGTCTTTTAAGACTGTTAGTGATGGAAAACTCTGTTTTCTAACTATTTTTTTCTCATTCATGTAATAATGTGTAATTTCAAGGAATATATGGTCAGGTTTTCAATGAGTTATAATCATCTTTTTCATACTTCATCTGCAGCACTGCCTCCTAAGCCACCAAAACCTAATACTGTAACTAACAACAGCATGAATAACAACATGTCATTGCAAGATGCTGAATGGTACTGGGGAGATATCTCAAGGTAAATCAGCTCAAGACATGTGCTTCTTATGTTTGGCTTTATGTTCTTGCTGTTATTCTAAGTGTATGTATTCTTCTTAAGTATAAAAAAAAAACATTTCTAAGAGCCATTTTTAGGATATTTTCCAACACAAACATATTACAGTTGGGTTTATTCCACAAATTACTAAAAAGTTACTGGCGGTCAGTTAGAATGTAATATGTGAAATGGTTTGGTGATTGTTGTTATTTTAAGACAGCTATATGAAATGCTAGCATGAAAGGACAACACCAAGAAATAAGTATTTTCTTCTTGTCTTTCATCCAGAACCTCAACTGTAGGCACAATAGTTAACAAGCCAGACTAACAAGTGCCATATATTAGCAGCATTTTTAACTGTACTGTATATAGGTGCATTAGACCAACACTGGCTGCTCCAGTTGTGCAGGCTTGTATGAACAAGCAGAAAGACCTTTGCATTAATATAACTTTATTCCAGCAGTGAGAGGACATAGAATATACCATTTTTATATCCCAGTTGTTCTCTAGTAATGTTAAATAAGCTATTAAATAACTTTATTTATTAATATGGAGATCAAGAAGGCTTATAAAAACCAGTTATTTTAAAACAGAATAATTTAGAGCACAGTGAGAAGGTAAATGAGTGAGAAGTAGCTGAAATGATTGGTTACTTTTCCTTTCATTTTAGAGAAGAAGTAAACGAGAAGCTCCGAGACACTGCTGATGGTACCTTTTTGGTACGAGATGCTTCAACCAAAATGCATGGGGACTACACACTTACACTAAGGTAAGATAATGACGCTAGGTCTGTAATACTTGACAGTAAAATGCAATACTGCATTTAAAATACAGTGTTCCTTAGGAAATAGTATTTGAAGTATGCCTAACTTTTCAACAAACTTTATTTGCAGGAAAGGAGGAAATAACAAATTAATCAAAATATTTCACCGAGATGGGAAATACAGCTTTTCTGACCCATTAACTTTCAACTCTGTGGTCGAGCTAATAAACCACTACCGGAATGAATCTTTAGCCCAGTATAATCCTAAACTGGATGTAAAATTACTGTATCCAGTATCTAAGTACCAGCAAGTAATTTGGTCTATTTTCATTGTGTTACACTTAAATACAGAGAAATTACTGCAGACTGGGGAGTCATTTATCATGAAGAATTTCAGCTCTGTTAATATTTGAAAAAATAAAGTGGGTATAAAAATGGATGGTCTTTTTTAAAACCAACTCCACAATTTGCTTATAAATAATTAAAACTTTAAATACTGCAGATACATTATTAAGAAATAAACATGTTAATAAATATCCCACTCATTAATGATGAAATATATAATTTTCAGTATAAAGCTGAACACTTGCAATGCAAAATCACTTTTTGTCATTAATTTTATTTCTAATTTGCATATTATGCATATAGTATATCATATCTCCATATTGATAAAAGAGAAGTCACATTTACCATGTAACTATATGGTCATTTTTAAGCAGTTTTATCCTGAAAATCTGTGCAATATAATTGTTTCTTTACGGAATATCTTTCCTTATGCTCATCATCCCAGGATCAAGTTGTGAAAGAGGATAGCATTGAAGCAGTGGGAAAGAAATTACATGAATATAATACCCGGTTTCAAGAAAAAAGCCAAGAATATGACAGACTCTATGAAGACTACACAAGAACATCTCAGGTGAGCTAGATTTGAAACCAAAGGGACAGTGGAAGACTGCTGTTGATTTAGAAGAATATTACTGTAAATTCATACTGCCATCTTCCTCCATCCTCCTCCCTTCCACCACCACTACCATTGCCCAAAAGAGGAAACATATCTGATGTGCTCACTCAGTATGGTAGAATTGCTTACTCGTGTTTGAATAGTCACCACCTGTAACCTAACCCTGTGCTCAAGTCTGACAGCTGCATCCAAAGCAAGCACAGAACTGTCTTGATTTACTAACACTTCTGCATACTGACCTCATCAAGTTGAGTTAAGGTTTTCAAGACATATCTGCAGGGAAGCATTGTATTTTATTACTAGTTTTTTAAGTGTCTGGTTTCACCTATGCAGGGTGGAGTGTTGACATGTGTAGATACAGTGCAAGAATGAAAAGCTGCCTCTATCCGTCTTACATCTTAATAAACTATTAGACAAGTCTTGAAGTGCCAGTCAATTAGTGCTGTTTTACAGCCTCAGAATCAAGACTGCTTCTTAAAATGTTCAGGAAATACTCCTCAAAATAATTGAAGAAAGATGGAGGAGTGCAGGCAACTTGAACTTAAAATACTTAGCTATCGACTAGCTATGGAGGGGCAGAAGGATAGATAAGATGACCTCTTGAGACCTGTCCAGCCCAATATCTTATACCTTTATTTCAGAAAGCCAGATGTACTTCTAAGGACATTAGTTGGTAAAAAGGGCCAAGTGAATCACAAATAAAACTTATTTATACAAAACAAGGGTTGTAGCTAGCTCTTTGTCTAGCAGTTTTTCTTTCTTGGAAAACCTCCTCGTGGAAAGCCTCATTATGGTAGCCTTTTGTACACACCTGTTTTCTCTGTTTTGTAATGCTCTGCAGAGAGAATGTGTTCTGGTAAAGGGATATTGAAGTCATTCTGTTACAACATACTGAAGTGTTTCTGCGATACAAGCCAATAAATCATCCCCTCTTTGATAACAACTGTAATAACAATTATTTTATTTTCAGGAAATTCAAATGAAAAGAACAGCTATTGAAGCGTTTAATGAAACAATAAAAATATTTGAAGAGCAGTGCCAGACGCAGGAAAGATACAGTAAGGAATACATTGAAAAATTTAAACAGGAAGGAAATGAAAAAGAAATACAAAGGTCAGTGATTATATTTCAAATTGTATGATTTTGAAGAAACAAACAATGCCAAATATAGATCTGCCTAAAACTAAAGCAAGTTGGCAAGTTTAAAGTTGTTCAGTTGTAAGCACAGCAAGCCTCAAATGGGGTAGATGTGAACTTGCAAAATGTGTACCTATATCTAGAGAAATAATCTGTTCTCTTAAACGTCTACATGAGAAAATAGCAGATATAAAGTCATGAATAAGACTTCATCAGACTATAACCTACCACATTATTCCATTCAGAATTATGCACAACTATGAAAAACTGAAGTCTCGAATAAGTGAAATTGTGGACAGCAGGCGCAGATTAGAAGATGATTTAAAGAAGCAAGCAGCTGAATATAGAGAGATAGACAAGCATATGAACAGCATTAAGCCAGACCTCATACAGCTGAGGAAGACAAGAGATCAGTACTTGATGTGAGTATCATTATTAATTAGCAAAACTTTTTTTACAAGGTTTATTTTTATTGGCATCCAACTTCTGTGACTAACAAGTAATTTTATTTGCAATTATTGTCCAGGTGGTTGACTCAAAAAGGTGTTTGGCAAAAGAAGCTAAATGAATGGCTTGGAAATGAAAATACAGAAGAGTGAGTATTAAAAGATTTAAATATTACTGGTACTTCAAGTCATCTTACACAAAAGTGAGATAAAGCATATTTAATTCCAGGACCACCCAGAGGAAATCTCAAGCTTAGCTCTCCAGTAATAATGCACACTTAACACATGGCAGCCTACGTAATGCAAGTATTAGAAAAGACTCTGTCTCACCCACTACTCTGCCATTATTCATGGAAGTGCATAATCAAGTTACTATAGCAAAGCATTGGAATTGTCTTTATTCTTACCAGATTATAAGGCGTTAGTATCTTGTAGAGACATCATATGGATAGATAAATTGTTCAGAAGGTCTCTTAGGCATGGATAGGCCGTTTCCAAATTTCAAGCGTTGGTATCATGGTGCTGTCTAATATAGTGGTATCCCACATAAGCATATCACACTGCTATTGGAGATGATAAAATTGTGTATGCTGAAGAATGGTCCTTCTTTGGTTGTGTGGTCTGGTTAATTTTTCTGGAAATGGCAGGATAGTATCCTGTCATTTCAGCAATTCAATTTAGTATCGGTTCTGACTGGGGCTTGGCTACTGAATACGTTTCACTTCATTCCTGTGAAAAAAGCAAAAAGCACCCAGGTGGTGCAAATGTAGACCAAATTTAAACAAAAGCAAGCTACAAAATAATATCAAAGGTGTAATAACAGTGAAGAATGAATAAATAGAAAAACAAAGTTGTTTAAATAATATTCATATCAACATTTTCTGCTGATGTAGTTTCCTGTGCATGCCTTTTACACTGCCTGGATGAACATACAGCAAAAGCAGCACACTGACAATGACTATTTTTTGGATTTACATTCTAGCTTTGTCCACATTAGTGGTTTATTTTCATTTGGCTTAGTTTACTGAGTCTCCTACTATTATCATGGAAATTGTGCATCTCTGCTACAGCTGCATTGGTAGAAACAGGGGATAAAAATGGCATACGCATTTTAAAGCCATGTTGTTCACTCAGTCTTAGCACAGTTCAAAGATGATATGATGGGGAATATATAGGCACCTGTTTCCAGTGGTACTCCACCAGTGAAATAGTAGACAAAGAAAAATGCCAGGTCATGGTTTTAACGTAGCATCAAAATAGTAAGTGAAACTGTTTAAAGAAAATCTTTCTTTTCTCTCACTCTGTGACTCTCCTTGCCAGTGAGTCTAGTAAGTGCTCAGGTTTCCGCTGAAAAATTAAACTTTCAGAATATGACTTTTTTCTAAAGTTGTAAAGCAGAAAAAATCAGTATAAAGAGCAGCAGTAAAAATAGGAATCCCTTTCGATAGGTGCTGGTTGGAAATAGAGCCACTGCTGAATGCATTTGAATATCTTGCAGGACAAAGGAGTACGATGGGATAAGGGAGCTAGAAAGAGTGTCATCTGAAACAAAAGCACCCTTCTTTCTGAAAAATTGAATTCTGTGTGTTCTGTGTGAAGTTGCTGATTTCTGTAGACTACTTTGAGAGAAACTTCAGAAAGAGAACTGTGGATGAGTGAGAGGTCATGTTTTCTTAGAGCAAGGAAAACTGATTAAAAACCTATTACAGAAAGAATAAATTCATTAGCCAAACACAGACTGATTGCAAGCTGAGCAGGAGAGGCAGGGCCCACCAGTGCAGGCTGCTGGGCAAGTGGGGAGCTCTGAAACTGCAGAATATCAAAGTGGTGTCTGCACAGCTGAACCAGAGACATCTTCTTTCATGGTGGGCTTTAGCTCAGAGGGTTCTATATAACTCTAAATCAGCTTTATAGTTGGTAACTGTTTTGGTAGAGAAGGCCCTATATTATATGCTCTTCTCATAATTTGGTTATAAGGAGAGAGAGCACTCTACTATTCTACCCTTTCCACAAAGCCATCTCCCCTACGAATAATTAACCTGTCTACCTATACAACTGCTCATAGCTTTCCCAAGCAGCAGCTGTAGTTGATACATTGCATGACTTTTCACTGCTGACCTAGCGTTCTGATCTTTGGAAATGAAGATGACTCAGAGGGTATTGATTTCGTTGGGCTTGCTATTTACCAAAACACTGAGCAACAGTAGAAGTACTGAAGTGCTCGCAGCAGATTCTGAAAGATAACACAGCATCCTGTTATATCCTTCTTCAGATTTACATGAGTGTATTTAAAAGAAACAAGAACCAAAACTTATATTTTATTTTTATTCAGTGGTTGAAATGTTGCAGTATTACATGGTTTACATCCCTAGTTTTACCAGGGAGACATCCTACTAACCACTGACTTTTTTGTTTTTTCAAGTAATATGAAAGGGGGACTACTTAATTCATGTATTTTGCTCTGCAATGTGTTTCACAAACACATTTTGTCCTATTTCAACAGCCAGTACTCTATGGTAGAAGATGATGAGGACTTGCCCCATCATGATGAGAGAACATGGAATGTGGGAAATATCAATAGAAGCCAAGCTGAAAATCTGCTGTGAGAAAAGCGAGATGGAACATTCCTTATTCGAGAGAGCAGCAAACAAGGCTGCTATGCCTGCTCTGTTGTGTATGTACCCTAATTTGTGAATGATGTAACCAACATTCGAGGCACCTACCTTGAGCCAGGGGCAGATAGACACTTGCATATGCATGGATTCCATTGGATCTTTGGTCTTAGAAGCAGACCAACAAGTCCTGAGGCCATCCTTATTGCTACTCTATTTCCTACACAGCTCAGACCTGTGCCACTCCCACAGATAAGCCTCATGGAGAAGAAGGTAAACCAGAGCATGGATGCACTCCTTTATGTGCAGCTGCTAAGTCCTACCTATCTCCTGCCTCCCTAAGCTAACACAACATCTGGGAATTTGGGTTAAACCTAGGCTTTTACCATTATCCTACCACAGAAGACAGAAATTCTATGTAGTGACTAGCACTTTAAGATTTATTGCCAATACCATATTTTCTAGCTTAACTTTACTGTACTGACAAAGTAAAAACTGGTTGGTTTTTCTTTTTTTCCTCTTTAGGGTGGATGGAGAAGTAAAGCACTGTGTGATAAACAAAACACCCACTGGGTATGGATTTGCAGAGCCATATAATTTTTACAACTCGCTCAAAGAACTGGTTCTACATTATCAACACACATCACTCGTGCAGCACAACGACTCTCTCAATGTCTCACTAGCCTACCCAGTATATGCACAGCAGAGGCGATGAAGATCTTAATACTCTGGGTTATTTGGTTTTTTTCTAAATAAAAGATTTGACAACATTGAGGCCTTTGGAGAGAGAAGGCTCCTTTCAGCTGCAGAATCAAAGCTATCTGTCTTCAGATGGAACTAGAGCTTTTCTTCACAACTGCAGTTGGAGAGATCACAGTATTAAGCTGTGAACGTATGTTTCTAGTCTGAAGTGCTTTTTTTTACTTAAGAAAAGAAGAACAAAAGACAGAGAAATCCTAACCTGATCTCCCTGCAGGGACATAGAGGCCTTTAACCATGGTGCTTGTTTGCGACCACTTCTGAAGCTTTACCAGCAAGAACGTTGGATTCTCCATAAACAAGGTGTAAGAGGTCTTTGTCATTCGGTTATTGGAATTTCTTGATCAAGACCTGGCTTGGATTTGGTGTTGTTGCACTTAGTGGATCCAGACATGCAGCACTGTGGATTTTTTTGTTTTCTGGTGAATGATATGTAGTGGAATGGCACTTTCATTTCTAAGGGACACTTTAAAAGTTACAGTATGTTGTTCAGAGGAATTGTAATAGTAAAGTTCCAGGAAGTGTTTTGTTTAGACATTTAAAAATCCTGTTTTAAGAATATATTTAAGACTGAAGAAAACAGGACTTTCAATGGCATACAGTATGTAATAATGTACATAGTATTGGATGATTATCATTGATGGAAACTGTCAATACCAAACTGCTTCTGTTTTCCCTTTTCTGTTTGCTGAAAGCTGAATTCTTAGACTGTGCTATGCAATACTCAGTTTTCTTTAGGCTGTAGTCTTCTCTCAAGCATATCTACAGGTTAAGCTTGCTTTTCTTTCTTGTTTCCTTGTTGTCTTTTTTCTTTCTGTCTTTTGCCTGAGAATATTTTGTCCTGATGATTATTTTTGTTATTCATTTAGTTGTTTGTTTTTTAAAAAAAATGTACAGAAAGCCAACAAGAGTTGGTTTCAGAATTAAAACTATGAAATATTTTACAATTTTCTTTGTATAAAATATTGAGCTACTAGCTCAAAGTTTTAAAAGTTCATAATTTTTTTTACTAAATATTTTGTTGGGCAGTGCCTGATAAGCTTCAAAGCTGCTTTATTCAATAAAAAATATATGAACATTACAAAACATCACTGAGTCCAACAATATTGTTTCAGAGATGTCTTTAGAATACGGTACTGTGCTACATTTGGTTCTTGAAGCATTTGGAACTTCTATCATGATTGTCTTTGTATTTGGAAGATGAAAAATTGTGTATCCTTCTCTGATGGTGACTACAGAAAAAACAGGAAAATTTTTACTGGTGTAGATAGTTTGGATTTCAGAATTAATCCGTTCTTCAAAGTAAATAAATGACTTACAGGGAGTGGAGACAGGGGCGGGTAGCCTGGGAGGATTACAGAGGAATCGTTCGAGCAGCCAGAGAGCGGGTTAGACAAGCTAAAGCCCAGTTAGAATTAAATCTGGCCAGGGACATTAGGACAAACAAAAAATCCTTCTATAGGTATGTCAGCGATAAAAGAAAGACTAGGGAAAATGTAGGCCCTCTCCGGAAGGAAACGCAAGAACTGGTGACCTGGGACAGCGACAGAGCTGAGGTACTCAATGACTTTTTTGCCTCAGTCTTCACTGACAAGGACAGCAGCCACACTGCCCAAGACGCAGAATGCAAAGGCGAGGACTGGGAAAATGGAGCACCACCCGCTGTAGGTGAAGATCAAGTGTGAGACCACCTGAGGAACCTGAAGGTGCACAAGTCCATGGGACCTGATGAGATACATCCGCGGGTCCTGAGGGAACTGGCAGATCAAGTCGCTAAGCCACTAGCCATCATATTTGAGAAGTCGTGGCAGTCTGGCAAGGTTCCTGCCAACTGGAAAAGGGAAATAAGGAAGACCCGGGGAACTACAGGCCAGTCAGTCTCACCTCTGTGCCTGGCAAGATCATGGAGCAGATCCTCCTGGAAACTGCTGAGGCACACAGAAAACAAGGAGGCGATTGGCGAGAGCCAACATGGCTGCACCAAGGGCAAGTCATGCCTGATAAATTTGGTGGCCTTCTACGAAGGGGTTACAGCATCAGTGGACAAGGGAAGAGCAACTGATGTCATCTACCTGGACTTGTGCAAGGCGTTTGACACTGTCCCACATGATATCCTGGTCTCTAAATTGAAGAGACATGGATTCAACAAATGGACCACTCGGTGGATAAAGAACTGGCTGGATGGTCACACTCAAAGGGTTGCGGTCAACGGCTCGGTGTCCAAGTGGAGAGCAGTGACAAGTGGCGTTCCTCAGGGGTCGGTACTGGGGCCTGTACTATTCAACATCTTTGTCAGCGACATGGACAGTGGGGTAGAGTGCACCCTCAGCAAGTTTGCTGATGATACCAAGCTGTTTGGCGAGGCAGACACGCTGGAGGGGAGGGATGCCATCCAGAGGGACCTGGACAGGCTGGAGAGGTGGGCCCAAGCCAACTTCATGCAGTTCAACAAGGCCAAGTGCAAGGTCCTACATCTGGGTCGGGGCAATCCCAAGCACAAATACAGGCTCGGCAGGGAATGGCTGGAGAGCAGCCCTGAGGAGAAGGACCTGGGTGTGCTGATTGATGAGAAGCTCGACATGAGCCAGCAATGTGCGATCGCAGCCCAGAAGGTCAACCTGGGCTGCATCAAAAGATGTGTGGCCAGCAGGTCAAAGGAGGTGATTCTGCCCCTCTACTCCACTCTCGTGAGACCCCACCTGGAGTACTGCATCCAGCTCTGGAGTCCCCAACATAAGAAGGACATGGACCCGCTGGAGCGTGTCCAGAGGAGAGCCACGAGGATGATCCGAGGGCTGCAGCACCTCTGCTATGAGGAGAGGCTGAGAGAGTTGGGGCTGTTCAGCCTGGAGAAGAGAAGGCTCCGGGGAGATCTTATTGCGGCCTTCCAGTATCTGAAAGGGGCCTACAGGAGAGCTGGGGAAGGACTTTTTACTAGGGCATGTAGTGACAGGACGAGGGGGAATGGCTTTAAGCTGGAAGAGGGCAGGTTTAGATTAAACATTAGGAAAAAGCTTTTCACTTTAAGGGTGGTGAGGCACTGGAACAGGTTGCCCAGAGAGGTTGTTGAAGCTCCGTCCCTGGAGGTGTTCAAGGCCAGGCTGGACGTGGCCTTGGGCAACCTGGTCTAGTGGGAGGTGTCCCTGCCTATGGCAGGGGGGTTGGAACTCGATGATCTTCAAGGTCCCTTCCAACCTAAACCATTCTATGATTCTATGATTCTATGACTTCTTGACCTACTGTGGCAGAATTTTTGTCATCATATCAAGGTATTTTCTTTTCATATGAAGGAAGTTTCTCTAAACTGTTGCCTAGGTTTAGGTTTTTTTGTATTAGTATTGTGAAAAAAAACCTCCTGCCTTTACTCAGAACAATTGGATACAACATAGAGCTAATTAAGACTGGAAAATGTCTGTTTTGAAAATGATTAGGCTTTCATATTTAAAATTTTGGAATTATTTTTGTAAGTTTGTAGACTGAGGCAGTATCAAAGTGAACACTTCTATCATTTCAAGCCCCAGAGACTTATTATGGTTTAATTAAAGGAAACAAATACGTGAATTCCCCTAAAGAAAACTAATAAGGAATTCTGGGACAATTCACTGAGTTGTTTGCAATGGTTATTTACTGTCCTGACCACTGAGGAAATTCACACATTGCAAATTGATAAAAGAATGAAGTTCAGAGAAATCTTGGAAAACATTTGACTAAATGAAGATATGAATTCATTCTTCCCCTGAGATGCAAAGGGAAGTCCCATTACTATTAAAGGGAGTTGCACACACAATCAAAAGAGTAATACCCATGGAGTTTTCTCATAATAGCTCTGGTTTAGAGCTACATGTGTTTTAATTCAAAGTATACAGTGCTTATTAAGCTATTGGAAATAATAAGAAGAAATTTGCCACTCTCCAGTCATTTTTATATTATCTTTTATTTTTTACATTATTCCTTCATTTCTGAGGCTGTAAGGCTTTTGATTTTATTTTGATTTTGTGCTCTCTTTTTTTTTGGTAGATTGTCTTTGCTTTGCTATAGGTGTATTTTCTTACTAGAATTTATATCAGGAAACAAGATTTAACCAACATTAATGTTTTGGCATAGTCACCACTTACAAAATTATTCTGAATATTTTTTTCTGAATAGCAGTTTAGTTTTCATCCCTTCCCCATTCCATCCTCTTTTCAGACCTGTAGGACCATGTACATTTGGTTTACTAATAACTGTTTTTTTACTCTGAAAAGCACCAACAATTACTGTAGCATGACAGTCATACTACTGGGCTTGAAGTTACAAATTAGTTCAATATACAACAATTTAACACTTGTAGCAAGTTAACACTTTGGACATATATTGAATTTTGGATGTTAAATATTTTAAGAGTAAAATTGTGGGTTTTTTTTTTCTCTATAAGCAAAATATATGTAATCTGAATTGATGTTTCACTTAGTATTTCTCCAGAAATTTTATGGTAGTTAAGGCATTTGGATCTAATTTTCCTCATGTTAAGGAAACTTCTGCTGTGTCAGTGGGTCATATCCTTAGCATGCCAGCCCAGTATGTGTTATCATTTGTTCCTGTTGTGCTGTATTACTACTCTTCATCTGTGGTTGCAGCACAGAAAAAAATAGTGTGTGCACAAATTTGGCACTTGCTTTTCTTGCACAAGCAACAATGAGAAATAATCACTATGTTGTGAGGATGAGTGCTTAGGGCTTCTTAAGGGGAAGTTCTGCCTACACAGGATCTGTGCAATTTGCAAGGATCACACCCTCAAAGTGGGCATGAGTGGGTTTTCTTTGATACCTAGGTATTGTGTGGCTTCTGCATTTCCCTCCCTCCTTAATGCACAGAGCTGCGTCCTGTCAAAGGCCCTATTCACTGCAGAGTTGTTTGGTTTTTGTGTACCATATTGTTCACTCCAGTTTTGATTTACTCTTAGACTAATATATACAGAAAAAAGCATGTGGATATAACTGAAGAAACACAGTGCTTTTCTATATTTCTATTGACATATAGTTTTTGCATCTAATATGATTCAAGGGTGGGAATTGTTTTAGTATGCTTTTTTGGTTTGGGGAATTTTTTGTTTTATTTTAAATCCCTGAGTTATGCTGCACTGCAGCAGCACCTTCACAAGGCCTTTGAAAGGTATGAGACATAACACAGAGGGCCAACACCCACAAGCAAAATTAGGAGTTTCTGATTTCCTTAAGTTGAAAACTGAATTTGCAGGTTTGGGGATGTTTATCTGTGCATATGTGCACACACTTGCTGTGTTTATGTATGAATAAATTCCAGTATAGGCACATTTTCACCAAACGATCATTTTGCTAAATTCAGTAAGGATATCATTAACTTTGTTTAAAGACACACACATACACACTAGACCTTTGTGAGTGCAGCGTGTATTTCTACACTGTAGAACTAGATATATAGAAATACTAGAACTGTATTTCTAACAATACAGTTAGAAAACTGAGTTTCTATGGTGTTTTTTTGTTGTTTTGTTTTGTTTTGTATTGTTTTTAAAAATGCTTGTCCATCTGGTTCACTTATCTAAGAAATCTTGTCAAGCAGTCTGTAAAACCAAATCTTCAAATTTTCTATTTGGTGTCAACTGTTCTGTAGTAAAGAAATGTCTTTGTCTTGTAATTGGCAATGAAATAATAATGCTTGGGAAAACATTCAGATGCTTCTAATGGGGAAAACTGCTGATTTTCACACAGTTCTTTTGCTATGCATGGTATTAAGTTGGGAAAGTGAATCCTGATTATTTTTTTTTCAGAGTCACTTTAGAAATGGGCAGCTCAAAGCACAATGCCTCCCATGGGACAAGGTTCCAAAATGCAACATTTTATGTAGAACATGTTTTATTTACTGCAGTAGAAGACTAAACTGGACTGTGGGAGTTGGTAATGTTACATTGCACTTGTCCTAATGACAATGATGATGTCCTAATGAGCATTAGCTGCCCAAGATGCTGCTATTTTTTTTATTCTTGTTTTTAAAAATAAAGCTCTGTTCTGTTAAATGTCTTTAAAACATTAAGATTACTTTGGTTTAAAATGATGTTTGAGGAGGTGGAGGGTAAAGTGGGTTGCAAATTGCCTTTAAAAGGCAACAATGAAAACATGCCTCCTTGAAATTTCGTTCAAGCTATAGAGTTGATGGAGCTGTGTCTTGTTTTTAAGTTGCTTTAAAAATTGTAATAAGTCTTCAAACAGAATAAAGGTTGTTTTGAAACTGCATTTCAGTTGTTGAGGCTTCAGTATGGACTGAGATGTCTCTTTACCAGAATCCTTGGCTGGCTCTTCCTGTCTATATGTGAGCTACTTTGAAAATGAGACCCAAATGCTCATATTATTAGAGGGAACTCAGGAGGCAAATTGTTTCAGCTGACTCACAGCCATCCTATGTATTGAACTGAATGGAGTAGTTTAGCTCCAAAATAGTCTTGTGCCAAATAGTGCCAAAATGACACTTCTGCTCATCTCATACTCTTGCATGAGTATGTATATTAATAATCTATAAATAATAATAATATATGTATATTAATGATCTGTAATATGCCTTTTACAGTGCAGATGAAGTTCTGGTTCTTCTGAAATCAGTGTGAACTTTGTCATTGCTTTCCATGAAGCCAGCCTGTCAGCCTTTGTAACTAGAGGCAATTTACCAGCTTCACGACTACATCTGATTGTGAAAACCAACGTGAGAATGAAGAAGAGGGAAGAAGTAAAGGGGGGTTTGGGCAAGACTGATTCTGAGCATTGTTTTCTTCCCCTCATTATTGATATGCGGCATCTGAATTCTTCTAGCCTGTCCATATCTTGCCCTGGGAGAGGTCCTCTGAGGAAGTTGGCCAGCCAACCACTCTAGAAGCAGAAAGAGATTCCTATTCCCATTCTGTCCAAGGTTTCCATTCTAAAATCTTCCCACATTTTGCTCACTGTAGTCACATAATACCCCCTAACTGAGGTACTCAGGTAGCACAGGCTTGAAATAATTATTAATAATCACAACTGTCACTGGCCCTTAGAGGTTCTTATAAGAAACATAGATTAAAGGCTATTATCATATTTTTAGTCCACTTAATAGAAAGTGGGGTTAAATCTCCAATGAACATATCTGTTGCAGTTTTTGTCAGTAAGCTGATTCTTTTAGACACCAAGTTTTTCTCATTCCTTCTCCCTGAACCGATGTTAAACAACACAAACTCTTCTGTAGCCATAGAGCTCAACATCTAAAAATAAGGTTAGCTAGGTCATAAATCACGCATCATCCATCATCAGCTACTGAGAGAAATTATGATTGGTTGATAACCAACCTCGAATAACCAAGTCCGCACCAGGGGTCGGCCCAGCCCCACCTTAGTACCCCGTGGCGCTCCCTCTGCCGCCCAGAGGAGCCTCCTGCCATGCACCATGATTCTGGCCACAGCATGGGATGCCCGCTCTGTACAGCGCACTAGCAGCCGCAAACCCAGGTCCGCCGCAATCCAGGGGCCTCAGCCTCTCAAGTACTGGGACTACAGGCATGCATCACCACGCCCGGCTACCCAGCAAAGGGCTACCAAGATGATTAAGGGATTGGAACATCTTTCTTATGAGGAAAGGCTCAGGGACTTGGGTCTTTTTAGTCTAGAAAAAAAGAAGACTCAGGGGGGATCTTATCAATACTTATAAATACTTAAGGGGAGGGTGCCAGGTAGATGAGAAGAGTCTTTTTTCAGTGGTGCCCAGTGATAGGACAAGAAGTAACGGGCACAAACTTGAGCATAGGAAGTTCCATCTTAACATGAGGAGGAACTTCTTTACTCTGAGGGTGGCGGAGCACTGGAACAGGCTGCCCAGAGAGGTTGTGGAGTCTCCCACACTGGAGACATTCAAAACCCGCCTGGACACCATCCTGTGCAACGTGCTGTAGGTGTCCCTGCTGTGGCAGGGGGGGTGGACTAGATGATCTCCAGAGGTCCCTTCCAACCCTGACCGTTCTGTGATTCTGTGATCATAATCTGCAGAAATTTATGGACCAGGAGATTTCTGGCCTGTATCATATGTTGTATAGAAATCACTGTTGGCAGACTGGACACTGAAATGTCATTCAATTTTTGCTGTCTGCAGACACACTCCCACTTTCCCTCTCTGCTCTCTTGCTAAGGCTTGATGGTCATTTTTCATAGGGAATATGAAAAACTGCTTAAATCTATCTTTGTGCAGCTACAAGCGGGTGAGATTTTTTTAAAGGCTTGGGAATGCTTTTTGTGTTTTTTTTTTCTCCCTAAGCTACTTGACTCATGTGAATTCATGTGTGAATAACTTCATGCAAATCCCTTTGTCTGACCTGTGAAGCCAAAAAGGAAAGAGAAAATTTTAAACTTTTCATTGTTGCGTTCTCCAGGCTTCAATGAAGGAACAGGTGACATCTCCTTCCTGCTCAGGACTGGCTGAGCCATGAGCTGAGCCGGCACAGCACCGTGGTGATGCTGTGATGCATGGCCTCAGCTCCAGCCTGTCAATGAGCATCAGATCCTTTAGCCCCAGGGTGAAACCTCTCAAGAGTCCCTCTGGAGTTTGCACCCAGGGGCACTTTGTGGGGCTGCCAGCGATGCTGCCCAGCACTCTCAGCCCCCAGCAGCTCACCCGACCCTGTGCCCAACACCCCGGGCTTCCCCACTGCCCGGAGGAGGTTCCTGCCTAAGCCAACCAATCCAGCCCACTGTAAATCATATGCCAGCATTGATCAGCTGGCTGGTGAGCAAGGGTGGTTTTGGTGGGCAGAGGTCCCTGTAGATCAAACAGGCCGAGCGAGGGGGCAGACAGTGCTCAAGTAGGTGCCCACAGGCAGCTCTGCATGGACAAACAGAGGCACCTCCACAGCTGCAGGTGGGGGCAGCAAGCAAAAAATGGCAGGGGTGAGGAGAGCCCTGTGTCACAGCCTTGCCAAGGCCCTGGGCTGTCCCTTGCTGCCCGTAATGGCTTCCCGTGGAGGCAGCCCTCCCTTACACCATGGTGAAGAGCCCCTCTTGTTTGTAGAGGTATTCAAAGAGACCCTTTTGAGATGATTATGTTTAGGATACACCTAACATTTACCTCAGGGGCCTGCCACCCCATGGAGGCCCTTGTTTAGAGGGTGGAAACTGAGGAAATGGTAAACGGTGAGGTCCTGAAAGCATCCCTGGCTGGAAATAAGGCCAAATAAAAAGCAGTTCTGCTTTCCCTGCAGGGTCAGCACACAGAGGAGTGGGGTCAGACACGCTTCCAGTGAGACATGTGTTGTACAAAAGGCACTAGGCCTTTCCTATCGCCTCTGAAACAACAAAAAGCATTAACTGTGGGAGCTCTGATCAGGACATGGTTCTGGTGTCTCTCTCTTTTTTTATTTAATTCCTTTGAGGACCTATGTCCTCAAATACATAGACTACCAAAAATAGAAACTCTGTAGGGACTTTCTGGGTAAACAGGTATCAAATAATCATCCACTATTCAAACTTTGGATAATCTTTGAGGGGACCAGCACTTTAACCTCTGAACAGCAATCAGATTGATAGAGAGAACTAACACTTAAGGGCTAATAGCAGGAGGGAACATGCTTAACGCAAAACATATATCTATAACCTTGTAGTCATTGCATTGCTTAACCCATATCTATAATTATAACCTCGGCCATTGTGTAAGATGTTTAACCAGGAACTAGCAGAGGGGAGTTGCAGAGAAGAACAGAACAATCATGGCTGGCCTTGCTAAAGAAACCGTCTGGAACTGACCTTGCGGTTGTGGAGTCTGATAAAAGAGAGACTGAGCTTATGCAGGAATAAAGAGTCACTTGGGGTGATGAAGAAGGTGGGTTTGCCTTCATCCTCTCGACCCTCAACGACCACCACCAGAAGAAACCGCGCATACTCAGTGGGGAGGAGATCACGGAAATGGCTTATTTGCATACGAAGCGGGATAGATAGTTAATATGTATAGGCGTATTGAGAAACCTTATGAATATGTAACACTCGTGGTTTTGCCTGAGCTGGCAGCAACGAACCACACGGCCGCTCGCTCAACCCCCCACAGACGTGGGGGGGAAATAGAAAGAAAAAAGGCAAAACTCATGGGTTGAGATAAAAGCAGTTTAACAGAACAGCAAACGGAAGAGAAAACAGTAACAATAACACCGATAAAGGAATATACAAACGCGATTAGGGCACCGCCGCTCACCGACCGGACCCGCACTGCCGCAGCCTGTGCTGAGCAGCGAATTCCTGCCCCCCTCCCCCCCCGGCAGCCCCACCCCCTACCACCCGGGCATGGCTCATATGGTGTGGAATACCTGTGTCCCCTCCCATCCTTGGGGAAATTAACCCCATCCCGGCCGGAACCAGGACATTATCCACCCCTTATTCCATACCATCTGCGCCATGCCCAGATCCTACAGTTCCCAATCATTTACCACCACTTTCCCCTGTCTTTTATATATATATACATATGTACATCTATATACATACAGATTTAATCCCCACCATCCATGGGCGATCCCTCTAAAATGTTCATTGAGTTAATTTAGTCCATCACTGTGGGCCCCATCTGTGAAAGCAGTCTCTCAGGACAGGCGAGATGGTGTGTGGTGCTGGACTGGTGCATGCTGCATTTTGGAGCTCACGGCTGGTGTACCCGGTGTGGCCCATGCCTGCAGTTCGCAGGTTGAAGACGTTGATCTCAAGGAAGTGGCTAGGTGCCAGCTGATGAGGTCAGTTCTTATTACCTCACCGCTGCACTTTACTCCCCTTTATCAAAGTCCATCTGTCATTGGTTTGGGAGATTCTCACCGTAGTACACTTGATGGCAGTTATAGTAATGATAACACACAGTGACAGGGTTATTTAGCACATACCATCATAAGATTTGATTCATTGACTATTCTCACCTAGAATCAAATCCCCATGAGGTACACATCGGACCTCCCCATCCTCCCGCATCACCCACCACGTGCACCCAGGTCCTTGTGCAAAAGCAATCCCACGGATGGGTTTGCCTTTGCCTGAGGCAGGGCTAACCCAGACTGTGTTCCCCAACATATTCTTCATGTGCACTACAGGGACTTTATCCCCTTCTACTGTACGTGGAAATTTTGATTGGGCAGGGCCAGCTCGGTTAGCAGATCCCCTGGTGTTGACTAACCAGGTGGCCTTTGCTAAATGCGTATCCCAGTGTTTGAAAGTCCCACCACCCATGGCTCTCAGCGTAGTCTTTAACAGTCCGTTGTATCGTTCTATCTTCCCTGAGGCCGGTGCATGATAGGGAATGTGATACACCCACTCAATGCCATGCTCTTTGGCCCAGGTGTCTATGAGGCTGTTTTGGAAATGAGTCCTGTTGTCTGACTCAATTCTCTCTGGGGTGCCATGTCGCCATAAGACTTGTTTTTCAAGGCCCAGGATAGTGTTCCGGGCGGTGGCATGGGGCACAGGGTATGTTTCCAGCCACCCAGTGGTTGCTTCCACCATTGTGAGCACATGGCGCTTGCCTTGGCGGGTTTGTGGGAGTGTAATATAATCAATCTGCCAGGCCTCCCCATATTTGTATTTTAGCCATCGTCCTCCATACCAAAGAGGCTTTAACCACTTGGCTTGCTTAATTGCAGCACATGTTTCACATTCGTGGATAACCTGTGCAATAGTGTCCATTGTCAAGTCCACCCCTCGGTCTCGAGCCCATCTATATGTCGCATCTCTTCCCTGATGGCCTGAGGCATCATGAGCCCACCGAGCTATGAATAATTCACCCTTATGTTGCCAGTCCAGATCCACGTGAGCCACTTCAATCTTAGCAGCCTGATCTACCTGGTGGTTGTTTTGATGTTCCACAGTGGCGTGACTCCTGGGTACGTGGGCATCTACATGACGTACTTTCACAACCAGATTCTCTATCCGGGCAGCAATATCTTGCCACAGTTCAGCCGCCCAGATGGGTTTACCTCTGCGCTGCCAGTTGCTCTGTTTCCACTGCTGTAACCACCCCCACAGAGCATTTGCCACCATCCATGAATCAGTATAGAGGTAAAGTACTGGCCATTTCTCTCGTTCAGCAATGTCTAAAGCTAGCTGGATGGCTTTCACCTCTGCAAACTGGCTCGATTCACCTTGTCCTTCAGTGGCTTCTGCAACTTGTCGTGTGGGGCTCCACACAGCAGCCTTCCACTTCCGATGCTTCCCCACAATCCGGCAGGACCCATCAGTGAACAAGGCATATTTCCTCTCATTTTCTGGTAGTTTATTATACGGTGGAGCCTCTTCCGCACGCGTCACCTCCTCCTCTGGTGATATTTCAAAATCTTTCCCTACTGGCCAGTCCATGATCACTTCAAGTATTCCTGGGCGATTGGGGTTTCCCATTCGAGTCCGCTGTGTGATCAGTGCAATCCACTTACTCCATGTGGCATCAGTCGCATGGTGTGTGGCAGGGACCCTTTCTTTGAACATCCAGCCCAGCACTGGCAGTCGAGGTGCCAAGAGGAGCTATGCCTCAGTACCAGCCACTTCCGAAGCAGCTCGAACCCCCTCGTATGCTGCCAATATCTCTTTTTCGGTTGGAGTATAGCGGGCTTCAGATCCTCTGTATCCCCGACTCCAAAACCCCAGGGGTCGACCTCGAGTCTCCCCTGGTGCTTTCTGTTAGAGGCTCCAGGTGGGGCCATTGTCCCCGGCTGCAGTGTAGAGCACATTTTTAACATCTTGTCCTGCCCGGACTGGCCCCAGGGCTACCGCATGAACTATTTCCTGCTTAATTTGTTCAAAGGCTTGTCGTTGCTCAGGGCCCCATTCAAAGTCATTCTTTTTCCGGGTCACTTGATATAGAGGGCTCACAATCAGACTGTAATTTGGAATATGCATCCTCCAAAAACCCACAACACCTAAGAAAGCTTGCGTTTCCTTTTTACTGGTTGGTGAGGACATAGCTGCTATTTTGTTGATCACATCCATCGGGATCTGACGGCGTCCATCTTGCCATTTTATTCCTAAAAACTGGATCTCCTGTGCGGGTCCCTTGAACTTACTTCGTTTTATTGCAAAACCAGCTTTCAGAAGGATTTGAACTATTCTATTCCCTTTCTCAAAAACTTCTTCTGCTGTGTTGCCCCATACGATGATGTCGTCAATGTAGTGCAGATGTTCCGGAGCTTCACCCTGTTCCAGTGTGGTCTGGATTAGTCCATGGCAAATGGTGGGGCTGTGTTTCCACCCCTGGGGCAGTCGATTCCAGGTGTACTGGACGCCCCTTCCAAGTGAAAGCAAACTGTGGTCTGCACTCTGCTGCCAAAGGGATTGAGAAGAATGCATTGGCGATGTCAATTGTTGCATACCACTTGGCTGCCTTTGACTCCAGTTCGTATTGAAGTTCTAGCATGTCTGGCACGGCAGCGCTCAGCGGTGGTGTCACTTCATTCAGACCACGATAGTCCACTGTTAGCCTCCACTCTCCATTAGATTTTCGCACTGGCCATATGGGACTATGAAAGGGTAAGCGGGTCTTGCTGATCACTCCTTGAGTCTCCAGTTGACGAATCAGCATATGGATGGGGATCAGAGAATCTCGGTTAGTGCGATATTGCCGCCGATGCACTGTCGTGGTAGCAATCGGCACCTGTTGTTCCTTGACCCTCAACAAACCTACCACAGAAGGGTCCTCCGAGAGACCAGGCAATGTAGACAGCTGTTTAATTTCCTCCGTCTCCAAAGCAGCTATACAAAAAGCACACCGGTATCCTTTTGGGTCCTTGAAGTATCCTCTCCTGAGATAGTCTATGCCAAGGATGCACGGAGCCTCTGGGCCAGTCACAATGGGATGCTTTTGCCACTCATTTCCAGTTAGGCTCACTTCAGCTTCCAAAACAGTCAACTCTTGGGATCCCCCTGTCACTCCAGAAATACAAATGGGTTCTGCCCCTCTGTAACTTGACGGTATTAAGGTACATTGAGCTCCAGTGTCCACTAGAGCCCTATACTCCTGTGGCTCTGATGTGCCAGGCCATCGAATCCACACGTTCCAATAAACCCGGTTGTCCCTTTCCCCCACCTGGCTGGAGGCAGGGCCCCTCTAATCCTGATCATAGTATCCATTACTCACTTGTTGCAGAAATGACTTGGAAGTCCCTTCAAGAGGATCAGAGGTAAGATCAGGCCTTCTACTCTGTCTGGGGAGCTGCCTGCTGGCAACGGGAGCAGCACTTTTCCTGGAGGGGTCCCCTTTTGTGATTGTTCTTCCTTGCAACTCGTGTACCCGTGCCCGTAGGGTCGAGGTAGGTTGTCCATCCCACCTCCTCATGTCCTCACCGTGGTCATGCAAGTAAAACCACAGGGTGCCTCGTGGTGTGTACCCTGTATACTCTCCCTCTTGAGTAGGGAAACGCCTGCTCCTAATAGCTGAGATGCTGGCCTGTACAGGTGGGGAGTAGGACATATTCTCTTCAAGTTGTTGGACCTTCTGGGACAGTTTCTCCACAACTGAGACAAGGGGGGAAGAGAGACTTTCTTCATATTGCCGGAGTCGGCCAGCCACCTCATCCACCGTTGGTCCCTCTTCGCATTTCCATTCCATCACTGCCAAGGAGTTGGCATACGATGATGGTGCACTCCATACAAACTTCCGCCATATGGGCCTTGTGCATTGGACTTCAACAGGGTCTGTGGGTAACTGTGTGTTATCTGGGTCATAATAAATCATCTCCCACACGGCTAATTCCCTGAGGTACTGGATACCTTTTTCCATGGTGGTCCACTTGCTCGGACGGCATACAACATCTTCACTGAAGGGGTACCTTTCCCTCACACCTGACAGGAGTCGCCTCCAGAGGCTGAGGGCTTGTGTCTTCTTCCCAATCGCCTTGTCAGTGCCCCCTTCCCTAGACAGGGATCCCAGCTGCCTGGCTTCCCTGCCCTTTAATTCCAAGCTACTGGCCCAGTTATCTCAGCATCGGAGCAGCCAGGTGACAATGTGCTCGCCCAGAAGTCGGCTGAAATCTTTTTGCATATCTCTCAGCTCACTCAGGGATAGAGATCGGGTGATTATCTCTGGTTCCATCTCTTCCTCCCTTTCCTTTGATGGCCTTGGTTCATCATCATCCCTGACTAAGCGAACTGATTTCTTGGTGTATTTCTTCTTCTGTATAGGAGCAACTGATACGGGCACGGGTTGGTTGTCCGGTTCAGCTGCAGTGTCCGCCACTGGGGTTGGAGCGGCTGCATTGTCTGCTACAGGGGTTGGAATAGCTGCAGTGTCTGCCGCAGGGGCTTGAGTGGCCACAGGGCCTGCCACCGGGGTGGGAGTAGCTGCAATGTCTGTCGCAGGGGTTGGGACAGCTGCAGTGCCTACTGGTTTGGTTTCCCCCTCTTTCCCCTGAGGGTGCTGCATAATACCGAGCAGTGTTTGGTAGATACTGGCCAGGGCCCAGCACAGTGCAGTGAGTTGTGCCTCTCTGGAATAGCCACGGCATTTTCCTTTTAAAAATTCTACCACTTTATCAGGGTCCTGTAGTTGTTCGGGGGTGAAGTCCCAAACCATTGGAGGTGAGAAGTTCTCTAGATACCTACCCATATTCTCCCACATGCCATGCCACCCCTGACTATCCAGCCTCGGGGCAGATCTCTGGGTGGTAGTCTTAAACAGTTGTTTAACCCTGAACAAGACCTGAAACACATTCAGGAGACACAGCAATAGGAACATGCTGGTTTGAGCATCCCAAGGATATTCGAAATTCTCAAAACCTGGCCCGAAGGAGAAAAGGGGGGCGAAAGAGCCGGGGAAAATATCCCCCCCTGTTTCCCCCATAGATTGGGTGTGATTCTTAATAAATTCTGAGAGACGGCGACCAAGGTATGGGCAGGACAGCAATACCGCATAAACACCCCAACACAGCGACCTGAGCAGTGATGTTATCATATCATATGCTGATATCGCACAGGACAGCAAAATGATAATCCTGATCCCTCTCCCTGAGGTAACAAACAGCATCACGGGGAGTACATAGAGCACGTAGGAATTTACATAACACAGCCACGCAAACAAACGAAGCAACATTGTAACCAGCTATTATCTAACTAATATGAGAAATATATATAACAAACTCGTGTTAACAATCTCGGGTCGGATCTGTCGTTATCTCAACCCTCGAGCCCCACGTTGGGCGCCAAAAAGACTGTCGTGGTTTGGCCTGAGCCGGCAGCAACGAACCACGCAGCCGCTCGCTCAACCCCCACAGCCGTGGGGGGGAAATAGAAAGAAAAAAGGCAAAACTCATGGGTTGAGATAAAAGCAGTTTAACAGAACAGCAAAGGGAAGAGAAAACAGTAACAATAACACCGATAAAGGAATATACAAACGCGATCAGGGCACCGCCGCTCACCGACCGGACCCGCACCGCTGCAGCCCGCGCTGAGCAGCGAATTCCTGCCCCCTCCCCCCCCCCCGGCAGCCCCCCCCTACCGCCCGGGCATGACTCATATGGTGTGGAATACCTGTGTCCCCTCCCATCCTTGGGGAAATTAACCCCATCCCTGCCAGAACCAGGACAAACACTTTGCTGCATAAATATGATACGAGCTGCCGCGTTAGGTGCGCACGAATTTGGTGGGATAATCCCCCGTGCTGCCCAGCGCTGAATAAAACATACCTACTTTACAGCCTTGCGGTTGTGGAGTCTGATTTCCGCACGTCAAGATAACCAGAAAGATCCTGACAATTCTCTAAAAAAAGCAGAGTTTTTATCCATGGCTGTGCCAGGCCATATTTCCTGCCAGAACAGTATTACAACAACACTTGTTGTTGCTCTGTTCTTTCCTGTACAAAGAAATTACCTTTGCATACTAAAAAAGGAAGAGTTAGGGCCACTGATTTAAATGTGCAAATACTGACAAGAAGAAAAATTTAACAGGTAGCACACAAAAGGATCTTAAACCTGCCGTCCTCAAGTCTTTGAACAAACAATATTGACAAAACTGGACATGAATATAGTTAATTCAGATGATGATTTCACTATCTTGTGTCTGGTATTCTGAACTCGTTAGAAGACTGTAGCCTGAGAAGAAAGATAATGAATTCATACCTGAGAACATTTCTTCCTATATAAATGTTTATTTCCTACATGGTTTAATTTACTTTCTTTTCCACAAATATTGCCCTTGGTATAAAACAAATGTTCTTTGAAGGTTACTGGATTAACCCCTCTTCATTTTTTCCTTCATGTTGCAACCACCCAAAGTAATTCAGTGGATTTGTCCACGGGGTGTTAGGTGAAACAGCCACACCAAGAGTCCACATTTAGTGACCTGACTGCAGGGAAATGCATGGCTGGATTGTGTGACAGGGTGGTACATCACACCTGCCTGTCCAGTACCCACAGCAGTGCTTCATACTGATGCTGGCACTCAGGCCTGTCACTGTACTCAGGGGAATAAGGCGTAACCTTTACCTATCTAAAAGGTGGGTATATCAACTCTTAGCAGCTTGTATGTTGTGAGGCTGAATGGGAGTAAAGACTTGAAAGAACATGAAATGGAAACATGAGAGGAATGCAAATCCAACTGCTGTCAGAGCTGGAGCCAGCCATGCCATACCAGGGGGCAGAGGTGAAGGAAACAGCCTCACACCTCTCATTTCACCCTCTGGGCTGGAGTCACAGGCACCTTTCACCTTCCCTGTGAAATCTGTGTCCTGGTTCCGGCAGGGATAGGGTTAATTTCCCCAAGGATCTGGCACGGGACACAGGTATTCCAGACCATGTAATGCCATGCCCACTCTATAGGTGGGAGCTGGCCAGGGGAGGGGGCAGGAAGACACCACTTGGGAGTGGGCTGAGGCTTCCCGGGTCCAGTCCGTGAGCGGTGGTACAGTAATCATGTTTGTACATTCCTCCATCAGTGTTATTGCTGTTGTTTTCCTCTTTCCTTTGCTGTTCTGTTAAACTGCCTTTATCTCAACCCACGAGTTTTGCATTTTTCTTCTGATTTTCCCCACGGTTGTGGGGGTTGAGCGAGCGGCCGCGTGGTTCTTTGTTGCCGGCTGAGGCCAAACCATGACAGTCCTTTTTGGCGCCCAACGTGGGGCTCGGAGGGTTGAGATAACAACAGATCTGACCAGAGCTTGTTAAAACAAATGTGTTATATGCATTTATTATATTAGTTAAATAGTTGTTGGTCACAACGTTGCTTTGTTTGTTCTCATGGCTCTTACGTAAATTCTTATATGCCCTATGTACTCCCCATGATGCTGTTTGTCACCTCTGGGAGAGGGATCAGGATTATCATTTTGCTGTCCTGTGTAATATCAACTTATGATATGATAACACCACTGTTCAGGCAGGTATGTTGGGGTGTTTATGCAGTATTGCTGTCCTGCCCATACCTTGGATGCTGTCTTTTGGAATTTATTAATAATCACACCCAATCTATGGGGGAAACAGAGGGGGATACTTTCCCTAGCTTTTTTGCCTCCCTTTTCTCCTTCAGGCCAGGTATGACAGCTTTTGAGAATTTCGAATATCTTTGGGATGCTCAAACCAGTCTGGTCCTATTGCTATGTCTCCTGAATGTGTTTCAGGTCTTGTTTAGGGTTAGACAACTATTCTAGACTACCACCCAGAGATCTGCCCCGAGGCTGGATAGTCAGGGGTGGCATGGCATGTGGGAGAATATGGGCAGGTATCTAGAGAACTTCTCACCTCCAATGGTTTGGGACTTCACCCCTGAACAACTACAGGATAAAGTGATAGAATATTTGAAAGGAAAATGCTGTGGCAATTCCAGAGGGGCACAACTCACTGCACTGTGCTGGGCCCTGGCCAGTATCTACCAAACACTGCTCGATATTAGGCAGCTCCTTCAGGGGAAAGAGGGGGAAACCAGACCGGTAGGCACTGCAGCTACTCAAACCCCTGCAGCAGGCACTGTGGCCACTCCAACCCCGGTGGCAGGCACTGCGGCTACTCCAATCCTAGTGGCAGGCGCTGCAGCTGAACCAGACAACCAACCCGTGACAGTATCAGTTGCTCCTATACAGAAGAATAAATACACCAAGAAATCAGTTTGCTTAGTAAGGGATGACGTAACCAGGGCCAACGTGAGAACAGGAAGAAGAGACAGAACCAGAGATAATCACCCAATGCATATCCCTGAGTGAGCTGAGAGATATGTGAAAAGATTTCAGCCGACTTCCGGGCGAGCATTTTGTCACCCAGCTGCTCCAATGATGGAATAACAGAGCCAGTAGCTTGGAATTAGAGGGTAGGGAAGCCAAGCAGCTGGGATCCCTGTCTAGAGAAGGGGGCATTGACAAGGCGATTGGGAAAAAGACACAAGCCCTCAGTCTCTGGAGGCGACTCCTGTCAGGTGTGAGGGAAAGGTACCCCTTCAGTGAAGATGTTGTATGTCAGCCAAGCAAGTGGACCACCATGGAAAGAGGTATCCAGTACCTCAGGGAATTAGTCATGCGGGAGAGGATTTATTATGACCCAGACAATGCACAGTTACTCACAGATCCTAATGAAGTCCAGTGCACAAAGCCCATATGGCGGAAGTTTGTACAGAGCACACCATCATCGTATGCCAACTCCTTGGCAGTAATGGAATGGAAAGGCGAAGAGGGACCAACGGTGGATGAGGTGGCTGGCCAACTCCGGCAATATGAAGAAAGTCTCTCTTCCCCCCTCGTCTCAGCTGTGGAGAAACTGTCTCAGAAAGTCCAGCAACTTGAAGAGAATATGTCCTACTCCCCACCTGTACAGGCCAGCATCTCAGCTATTAGGAGTAGGCATTTCCCTACTCAAGGGAGAGAATATAGAGGGTACACACCACGAGGCACCCTGTGGTTTTACCTGCGTGACCACGGAGAGGACATGAGGAAGTGGTATGGACAACCTACCTCGACCCTGCAGGCACGGGTACATGAGTTGCAAGGAAGAACAATCACAAAAGGCGACCCCTCCAGGAAAAGTGCTGCTCCCGTTGCCAGCAGGCAGCTCCCCAGACAGAGTAGAAGGCCTGATCTTACCTCTGATCCTCTTGAAGGGACTTCCAAGTCATTTCTGCAACAAGTGAGTAATGGATACTATGATCAGGATTAGAGGGGCCCTGCCTCCAGCCAGGTGGGGGAAAGGGACAACCGGGTTTATTGGAACGTGTGGATTCGATGGCCTGGCACATCAGAGCCACAGGAGTATAGGGCTCTAGTGGACACTGGAGCTCAATGTACCTTAATACCGTCAAGTTACAGAGGGGCAGAACCCATTTGTATTTCTGGAGTGACAGGGGGATCCCAAGAGTTGACTGTTTTGGAAGCTGAAGTGAGCCTAACTGGAAATGAGTGGCAAAAGCATCCCATTGTGACTGGCCCAGAGGCTCCGTGCATCCTTGGCATAGACTCAGGAGAGGGTATTTCAAGGACCCAAGAGGGTACCAGTGGGCTTTTTGTATAGCTGCTTTGGAGACGGAGGACATTAAACAGCTGTCTACCTTGCCTCCTCTCTCAGAGGACCCTTCTGTTGTAGGGTTGTTGAGGGTCAAAAAAATACAGGTGCCAATCGCTACCACAACGGTGCATCCGTGGCAATATCGCACTAACCGAGACTCTCTGATTCCCATCCATAAGCTGATTTGTCAACTGGAGACTCAAGGAGTGATCAGCAAGACCGCTCAACCTTCAATATTCATGTGGGGACTGAGGCAAAAGACAGGTTAAATGTGGTAGAACTAATAGGACATAAGCCATGGGAGGAATGAGCAGCTGCAGCTGCTCCTTTGGCAGATGAGGGAGTTGTGGGAAGCAACACCCTAGATAAGGAAGTGATGTGGTGAGAACGTTATCTTTAGAGTACGCGATTGTGTGATCAAGTAAGGTGGAAAATTACTGGCCTTGGTAGAAAAGTATATAAAGAGCACGCTTGCTTAATAAAGCGGATTTCGATTTCGACCCTGCATATCGGAGTCCGTGTCTTTCAATCCGCCACATATTCACATATGGCCAGTGTGAAAATCTAATGGAGAGTGGAGACAAACAGTGGACTATCGTGGCCTGAATGAAGTCACGTCACTGCTGAGCGCTGCCATGCCGGACATGCTAGAATTTCAATATGAACTGGAGTACAAGGCAGCCAAGTGGTATGCTACAATTGATATCGCTAATGCACTCTTCTCAATCCCTTTGGCAGCAGAGTGCAGACCACAGTTTGCTTTCACTTGGAGGGATGTCCAGTGCACCTGGATTTGATTGCCCCAGGGGTGGAAACACAGCCCCACCATTTGCCATGGACTAATCCAGACCGCACTGGAACAGGGTGAAGCTCCGGAACATCTGCAGTACATTGATGACATCATCGTACGGGGCAACACAGCAGAAGAACTTTTTGAGAAAGGAAATATAATAGTTCAAATACTTCGGAAAGCTGGTTTTGCCATAAAATGAAGTAAGGTCAAGGGATCTGCACAGGATATCCAGTTTTTAGGAATAAAATGGCAAGATGGATGCTGTCAGATCCCAATGGATGTGATTAACAAAATAGCAGCTATGTCTCCACCGACTAATAAAAAGGAAACACAAGCTTTCTTGGGCATTGTGGGTTTTTGGAGGATGCATATTCCAGATTACAATCTGATTGTGAGCCCTCTATATCAAGTGACCTGGAAAAAGAACAATTTTAAATGGGGCCCTGAGAAATGACGATCCTTTGAACAAAATAGAATCATAGAATCATAGAATCATAGAATGGTTTAGGTTGGAAGGGACCTTGAAGATCATCGAGTTCCAACCCCCCTGCCATAGGCAGGGACACCTCTCACTAGACCAGGTTGCCCAAGGCCACGTCCAGCCTGGCCTTGAACACCTCCAGGGACGGAGCTTCAACAGCCTCTCTGGGCAACCTGTTCCAGTGCCTCACCACCCTTAAAGTGAAAAACGTCTTCCTAATGTTTAATCTAAACCTGCCCTCTTCCAGCTTAAAGCCATTCCCCCTTGTCCTATCACACCATGCCCTAGTAAAAAGTCCTTCCCCAGCTCTCCTGTAGGCCCCCTTTAGGTACTGGAAGGCCGCAATAAGATCTCCCCGGAGCCTTCTCTTCTCCAGGCTGAACAGCCCCAACTCTTTCAGCCTCTCCTCATAGGAGAGGTGCTCCAGCCCTTGGATCATCCTCGTGGCTGTCCTCTGGACACGCTCCAGCAGGTCCATGTCCTTCTTATGTTGGAGACTCCAGAGCTGGATGCAGTACTCCAGGTGGGGTCTCACGAGAGCGGAGTAGAGGGGCAGAATCACCTCCCTTGACCTGCTGGCCACTCTTCTTTTGATGCAGCCCAGGATACGGTTGGCCTTCTGGGCTGCGATCGCACATTGCTGGCTCATATCAAGCTTCTCATCAATCATCACCCCCAGGTCCTTCTCCCGAGGGCTGCTCTCCAGCCATTCCCCGCCGAGCCTGTATTTGTGCTTGGGATTGCCCCGACCCAGATGTAGGACCTTGCACTTGGCCTTGTTGAACTGCATGAGGTTGGCTTGGGCCCACCTCTCCAGTCTGTCCAGGTCCCTCTGGATGGCATCCCTCCCCTCCAGTGTGTCTGCCTCGCCAAACAGCTTGGTATCATCAGCAAACTTGCTGAGGGTGCACTCTATTTCACTGTCCATGTCACTGACAAAGATGTTGAATAGTACAGGCCCCAGTAGCGACCCCTGAGGAACGCCACTTGTCACTGGTCTCCACTTGGACACCGAGCCGTTGACCGCAACCCTTTGAGTGTGACCATCCAGCCAGTTCTTTATCCACCGAGTGGTCCATTTATCGAATCCATGTCTCTTCAATTTAGAGACCAGGATATCGTGTGGGACAGTGTCAAACACTTTGCACACATCCAGGTAGATGACATCAGTAGATCTTCCCTGGTCCACCGCCGCTGTAACCCCTTTGTAGAAGGCCACCAAATTTATCAGGCATGACTTGCCCTTGGTGCAGCCATGTTGGCTCTCGCCAATCACCTCTTTGCTTTCTATGTGCCTCAGCAGAGTTTCCAGGAGGATCTGCTCCATGATCTTGCTGGGCACAGAGGTGAGACTGACTGGCCTGTAGTTCCCTGGGTCTTCCTTGTTTCCCTTTTTGAAAATAGGGGTTATGTTTCCCCTTTTCCAGTCGGCGAAATAAACAGGAAATAGTTCATGCAGTAGCCCTGGGGACAGTCCAGGTGGGACAAGATATAAAAAATGTGCTCTACACCGCAGCCGGGGAGAATCGCCTTACATGGAGCCTCTGACAGCAAGCACCAGGGGAGACTCGAGGTTGACCCCTAGCGTTCTGGAGTCGGGGATACAGAGGATCTGAAGCCCGCTATACTCCAACAAAAAAAGAGATATTGGCAGCATACGAGGTGGTTAGAGCTGCTTTGAAAGTGGTTGGTACTGAAGCACAGCTCCTCTTGGCACCTCGACTGCCAGTGCTGGGCTGGATGTTCAAAGAAAGGGTTCCTGCAACTGATGGTATGTGGAGTAAGTGGATCGCACTGATCACACAGCAATCTTGGATGGGAAACCCTAGTCACCCAGGAATTTTGGAAGTGATCATGGATTGGCCAGAATGCAAAGATTTTGGAATATCACCAGAAGAGGAGGTAACGCATGCGGACGAGCCCCCACTGTATAATAAACTACCAGAAAATGAGAAGAAACATGCCCTGTTCACTGATGGATCCTGCCGGATTGTGGGAAAGCATCGGAAGTGGAAGGCTGCTGTGTGGATTCCTACACGACAAGTTGCAGAAGCTGCTGAAGGACAAGGTGAATCGAGCCAGTTTGCAGAGGTGAAAGCCATCCAGCTAGCTTTAGACATTGCTGAACGAGAAAAACAGCCAATACTTTATCTCTATACTGATAGAGATACTTTATACAATGAGGCTGACGGTCCAAATACACCAGAGGAGTTGCTGAGACTGGAAAGGCCTACCCCCCATATTATGACCACCTCTATGAGGAAGAAAAGGAGGGTTATAGTTGTGGGCAACTCAGTTCTGAGGGGGACAGAGGGTCCAATATGTAGGGCAGATCCCACTCTTAGGGAAGTCTGCTGCCTCCCTGGGGCCCAGGTTAGGGACATCACAAAGAGACTCCCTAGCCAGGTGCGGCCCTCAGATTACTCCCCACTGCTTCTGTTCCATGTGGAGGGTGATGAAAGTGCAAATCAGAGTGCGAGGAAGATTAAAAGATATATCTGGGCCTTGGGACAGCTAGTACAGGAATGCGGAGCACAGGTTATTTTTTCTTCCCTACTTCCAGTTGGGGGCAATGACATTGAAAGAAACAGACGAGCTCAGTCTGTTAATATGTGGCTCCATGGCTGGTGTCACCACCACAACTTGGGTTTTTTTGACAATGGAATGGCCTATACAGCACCAGGCCTGCTGTTATCAGATGGGGTTTCTCTCACTCAAAGGGGGAAGAATGGTCTTTGCCCAAGAATTAGCAGGGCTCATTGACAGGGCTTTAAACTAGACTCGACAGGGGAAGGGAGTATTATCAAGCTTGCCTGTGACAAGCCAAGGGATGATACACCAAGGCTACCAGAACAGGATGCTAGCAAAGACTTGCAACCATTTGCTCCAAGATATGCTGGCTACATTGCAGCACACTCAAAGTTTTATGTAGATGAGCCAGGAGCTCCTGGGGTAACAGGAGCCAATGGGCAGGCACCATTAATACACAGCAAAGGAATGCCACCTGGAGAGCAGCACAAAGGAATTGCAACTGCTCCAGCCAAGTCAGCCTCAATAAGGACACAGCTGAAATGCCTCTATGCAAATGCATGTAGCATGGGGAACAAACAGGAGGAGCTAAAGACTTGTGCATGTCTCCAAGGCTATGATCTCATTGGCACCACGGAAACATGGTGGGATGACTCCTATGACTGGAGTGTTGGCATGGAAGGTTACAGGCTCTTCAGGAGAGACAGGCAGGGGAAATGAGGAGGCAGTGTTGCCCTATATGTCAATGACCAGTTGGAGTGCATGGAGCTTGGCCTAGGGATGGATAAAGAGCTGACTGAGAGTTTATGGGTCAGGATTAAAGGGAAACCAGCAGCAGGGGACATTACAGTGGGGGTCTGCTACAGATCACCTGACCAGGAAGACTGAGCGGATGAGGCCCTCTATAGACAGATAGGGGTGGCATCATGTTCGCAGGCCCTGGTCCTCATGGGCGACTTCAACCACCCCGACATCTGTTGGAAGGGTAACACAGCAGGGCATAGGCAATCCAGGAGGTTCTTGGATTGTATTGATGACAATTTCCTTCTGCAAGTGGTTGAGGAGCCTTTGAGGAGAGGAGCTATGCTGGACCTTGTCCTTACCAACAAGGAGGGGCTGGTAGGCAGTGTCAAGCTCAAGGGTAGCCTGGGCTGTAGTGACCCTGAAATGGTGGAGTTCGAGATCCTCGAGGCAGCGAGGAGGGTGCGCAGCAAGCTGACCACCCTGGACTTCAGGAGAGCTGACTTTGGCCTCTTGAAAATCTGCTTGGTATGGTGCCATGGGATGAAGCGCTGGAGGGAAGAGAGGCCCAAGAAAGTTGGTTAATATTCAAGGATCACCTCCTCCAAGCTCAGGAGTAATGCATTCCCAACAAAGAAGAAGGCAGGCAGAAAAGCCAGGAAGCCTGCATGGATGAACAAGGAGCTCCTGGACATGCTCAAAAGTAAAAAGGAGGCCTATAGGGAGTGGAGACAGGGGCGGGTAGCCTGGGAGGAATACAGAGAAATTGTTTGAGCAGCCAGGGATCAGGTTAGGCAAGCTAAAGCCCAGATAGAATTAAATCTGGCCAGGGACATTAAGACAAACAAACAATCCTTCTCTAAGTATGTCAGCAAGAAAAGAAAGACTAGGAAACATGTGGGTCCTCTTCGGAAGAACACACAAGAGCTGGTCACCTGGGACAGCGACAGAGCTGAGGTACTCAATGACTTTTTTGCCTCAGTCTTCACTGGCAAAGACTGCAGTCACGCTACCCATGATGCAGAATGCAAAGGCGAGGACTGAGAAAACAAAGAACCGCCCACTGTAGATGAAGATCAAGTACGAGACCACCTGAGGAACCTGAAGGTGCACGCTGGAGGGGAGGGATGCTATCCAGAGGGACCTGGACAGGCTGGAGAGGTGGGCCCATGCCAACCTCATGAAGTTCAACAAGGCCAAGTGCAAGGTCCTGCACCTGGGTTGGGGTAATCCCAAGCACAAATACTGGCTGGGTGGAGATTGGATCGAGAGCAGCTCTGAAGAGAAGGACATGGGGGTGCTGACTGATAAGCTCAACATGAGCTGGCAATGGGCGCTTGCAGCCCAGAAGGCCAACCATATCCTGGGCTGCATCAAAAGAAGTGTGGCCAGCAGGTCAAGGGAGGTAATTCTTCCCCTCTACTCTGCTCTCGTGAGACCCCACCTGGAGTACTGCATCCAGCTCTGGAGCCCCCAACATAGGAAAGACATGGACCTGTTGGAGTGGGTCCAGAGGAGGGCCATGAAGATGATCCGAGGGCTGGAGCATGTCTCCTATGAGGAGAGGCTGAGAGTTGCGGTTGTTCAGCCTGGAGAAGAGAAGGCTCCGAGGAGACCTTATTCCAGCCTTCCAGTACCTAATGGGGGCCTACAGGAAAGGTGGGGAGGGACTTTTTACTAGGGCATGTAGTGATAGGACATAGAGGAATGGCTTTAAACTGGAAGAGGGTAGATATAGTATAGATATCAGGAAGAAATGGCAGGGGGGTTGGAACTAGATGATCTTTAAGGTCCCTTCCAACCTAAACCATTTTATTATTCTATGATTCTGTGATTCATGGATGGTGGCAATTGATCTGTGGGGGTGTTTATAGCAGTGGAAGCAGAGCAACTGGTAGCACAGAGGTAAACCCATCTGGGCTGCTTAACTGTGGCAAGATATTGCTGCCTGGATAGATAATTTGGTTGTGAAAATACGTCATGTAGATGCCCACGTACCCAAGAGTGGGGCCACTGAGGAACATCAAAACAACCAACAGGTGGATTGATCTGCTAATACTGAAGTGTCTCAGGTGGATCTGGACTGGCAACATAAGGGTGAATTATTCATAGCTCGGTGGGCTCATGACACCTCAGGCCATCAAGGAAGAGACACAACATATAGATGGGCTCATGACTGAGGGGTGGACTTGACCATGGACACTGTCACGCAGGTTATCCATGAATGTGAAACCTGTGCTGCAATCAAGCAAGCAAAGCAGTTAAAGCCTCTTTGGTATGGAGGACGATGGCTAAAATATAAATATGGGGAGGCCTGGCAGATTGATTATATTACACTCCCACAACCCCACCAAGGCAAGCCCCACATGCTCACAATGGTGGAAGCAACCACTGGGTGGCTGGAAACATACCCTGTGCCCCATGCCACCTCCCAGAACACTATCCTGGGCCTTGAAAAGCAAATCTTATGGCAACATGGCACCCCAGAGAGAATTGAATCGGACAACGGGACTCATTTCCGAAACAGCCTCATAGACACCTGGGCCAAAGAGCATGGCATTGAGTGGGTATATCACATCCTCTATCATGCACCAGCCTCGGGAAGATAGAACGATACAATGGACTGATAAAGACTACACTGAGAGCCATGGGTGGTGGGACCTTAAAACACTGGGATACACATTGAGCAAAAGCTACTTGGTTAGTCAACACCAGGGGATCTACCAATCGAGCTGGCCCTGCCCAATCAAAATTTCCACGTACAGTAGAAGGGGATAAAGTCCCTGTAGTGCACATGAAGAATATGTCAGGAAGACAGTCTGGGTTAGCCCTGCCTCAGGCAAAGGCAAACCCATCCGTGGGATTGCTTTTGCTCAAGGACCTTGGTGCACTTGGTGGGTGCTGTGGAAGGATGGGGAGGTCCAATGTGTACCTCATGGGGATCTGATTTTGGGTGAGACTAGCCAATGAATCAAATTATATGATATTTGATTGTATTATATTAATTGCTAAATAACCCTGTCACTGTATGTCATCATTACATAATTGCTATCAATGGTGCTACAGTAAGAATCACCTAAACTAATGACAGATGGGCTTTGATGAAACGGAGTAAAGTGCAGTGTGATGGGATCAGAACAGACCTCAGCAGCTGGCACCCAGACACTTCCTCGAGATCGACATCAACCCGCGGACCATGGGCATGGGCTGCACTGGATACACCAGCCACGAGCTCTGAATACAGCATGCACCAGTCCAGCACCACACACCATCTCACCTGCCCTGAGAGACTGTTATAAGAGATGGAGCCCAAAGTCATGGATTATATGAACTCAATGGACATTTTAGAGGGATGGCCCATAGACTATGGGAATTATATCTGTATGTATATATATGTACATATATATGTTAAAGACAGGGAAAAGTGGTGGTAATTAATTGGAAAGTGTAAGATCTGGGCATGACGTAGATGGTATAGAATAAGGATTGGATAATGTGTTTAGTCGCCAAGAGGAGCTGCTCCAGAGCCGGACCGACCCACAGCGGAACGGCAGAGCTCGGCGCACAGGCAGTTTTCCTGAAGGAAGGACACTCCAGGGCAGCAGAGAGACCCGCCAGGAGACGGCAGCTCTTGCGAGAGGCGCTGATGAGGCACAAGCATTGCCAGAGCAACGGTGACCACCCCCTGACTATAAAAAAGCACCCCAGTGAGCACGAGCAACCAGGAGTATGGCGAACAGGACAGGAAAACAGGGTGTGGTGTGGCAGTCAGGGTGTGGCGTGGCAGTTTGCATGACACTTCGCCCGTCAGGGCACTTCTTCAAAGGAGGAGCATTCCACTGGTCGAGCACTGTTCTGTGACCATCTGCACAGATCAAAGGCACTCAAGGCAGAATGATGGGCACTCATCTGAGAGCCAAGGCTGCAGCTTGGGCGCGGGGCTCTGCACCATCCACCCCAGTGGTGGCTGATGCCTCCACCCAGACAGAGCTGCTGAAGGGAGAGGCTGCGGTGCAGACCTCAGACTGCAGGAGGTGCCTGGACCTTTCTCCTGGGGCAGGGACAGGCAGCACAACTGCCTGCAAAAGGTGGGCCCAGGTGGAAGACCTCCTGCTGATAGAGAGAACTAACACTTAAGGGCTAATAGCAGGAGGGAACATGCTTAACGCAAAACATATATCTATAACCTTGTAGCCATTGTGTTGCTTAACCCATATCTATAATTATAACCTTGGCCATCGTGTAAGACGTTTAATCAGGAACTAGCAGAGGGGAGTTGCAGAGAAGAACAGAACAGTCATGGCCGGCCTTGCTAAAGAAACCTGCTGGAACTGACCTTGCGGTTGTGGAGTCTGATAAAAGAGAGACTGAGCCTACGCAGGAATAAAGAGTCACTTGTGGTGATGAAGAAGAGTGGGTTTGCCTTCATCCTCTCGACTCTCAACGACCACCACCAGATGAAACCGCGCATGCTCAGTGGGGAGGAGATCACGGAAATGGCTCATTTGCATACGAAGCGGGATAGATAGTTAATATGTATAGGCGTATTGAGAAACCTTATGAATATGTAACACTTTGCTGCATAAATACGATACGAGCTGCCACGTTAGGTGCGCACGATTTGGTGGGATGACCCCCCCGTGCTGCCAGCGCTGAATAAAACATACCTACTTTACAGCCTTGCGGTTGTGGAGTCTGATTTCCTCACGTCAGTTTTGGCGAGCCAGCCAGGAGGTTCTCTGCTCAGCTGCGGGATCGACTGTGGAGCGGACGCCCCTAGGCGCGCCCCGAGTACTTTCCTCGGAGGAGCCTCCACTCCCAGCCGCTCACCGTGGGAGTAGACAACAACCTCCTGAAGCTGCAGGTAAACGGTATGTTTAATGAGGGGGCCAGTAAGTCGTAGGGGACGCCCACGCGTGGCCAGGGCTGCTGGCTAAGCGCGCAGAGACGTCTGGCATACAGCACAGTCCCCGTATGGGAAGAGGGTACCCTGTATTGTAGTAAGGGGATTCGCTGACCGATAGAGCGGCCGCTAGCGATCTTGGGAGTAGATCGAGTGAATCCGAGGTTATCGCTGCATCCCGGCATCGGGAGCCAGGACAGACCTGCTAATGATTGTATAAGAAGCAGGTGAAGGGTAAGCGAGCCTCCGAGGTTATCGCTGCATCCCGGCATCGGGAGCCAGGACGGACCTGCTAATGACTGTCTGAGAAGCAGGAGAAGGGTAAGCGAGCCTCTCACAATTGTGATATGTCAACTAATTAATATTTGCAGCTGCTGGAGGGATACTAACTGGAGTGATAATTTCATGTCTCATTTGTAAGTGCCCAGGTATTGTGTGTTAAAAGCACTTGTGTGTGTGTGTGTGTGTGTGTGTGTGTGTTTAAGACGCAGTGTCGTTGTAAAGTGAGGGGGAGTCCTGAGTGGCGGTTTCGTGACTCTCTGAGGAACTCAGAGACGGACAAAACATCTGACACGAGTGAAAGATCTGTAAAAGTTTTTTTTTTCTGATATATGTAAGTTAGGCTGCTGTGGTGTTTAGTCACTCTCCTATCAGGGGTTTGGCTAATCATCAAAGTGGCAGAACAGAGGAAGTCACTCCTTTGGTTGTTTGGGCTTGAACCTTGGGAATATTTAAATGAAGGAGGAGATTGGATAAGGAGGGGGGAGAGTCAGTTTTATTAAAAGGAGTGTATGTAACACTGGGTGGACAAATAGTAGCCCTAGACTGGGAACGACCTGTCCCAGATACCCTTTTAAACCCCCATATTGGCAGACAGGTGGGGGTGATCCCTTGTTTTATATGTGGATTAACTTCAACTAACAGGCTGGGCAGGAGTTGGCACTCGGCCTGGGTTTTGTTGAAGTGTCTTGTGGGAAAAAAAGTGGTATTGTTTATCTAAGAGGCGAAAGGCGGAATGTTTTAAGTGTCTTCCCCAAATCCCTCATTTTTTTGACTGGGAAAAGGCTCAACAGGAAGCCGAGATAGTAAAATTTGTATGCGGAAAGGAGAATCTAATCCCAGAGATCTGGAACGTCTGGGAGGAGGACTGGGAAAGAGTTAGAACAGTTTGCAAGAAGACATTTGCGTGGAAGTTGAAGCGCAGCAGAAACAGAAAATAGTTGGAAAAAAATTAATTAAATAAACTTAAAGATGGGTAATACTCAAGGGGGTATCCTCAAGAAAAGTCCTTTAGGTTGTGTGCTTGCTCATTGGAAAGAAATTGCGGGAAATGGAGGTACAGAAAGTAAGAAAATTCTTGTTAAGTATTGTAATCAGTGGTGGCCGTTATATAAGTTGGAAGATGGAGCCAAGTGGCCATTGAATGGATCACTAGATTATAATACTATGTTGCAGTTAATGTTATTTTTAAGAAGAGAAGGGAAATGGGATGAGGTATCATATGCAGATATGTTCTTTACCCTCCGAAACCATCCGGAGTGGCAGAGGGATTGTGGAATAGTGCCACCGCAGAACCCTATGGTACTCGCCCTCGAGCGAGAGAATAAAGGATTAAAAGGAAAACTGAGGCGGTGCTGCTCAGCATGTAGTATTGGACAAAGATGCACTAAGATCAGTAAAAATTATCAAGCGTCAGAACAGGATTTAACTGATCTGTTTAAGTCTCCCCCTCGGTCACAGGAACGAGATGTGGACTCGGATAGAACTCCCTACTCCTCCGGACAGCCCCGTAGCCTCCCGGACTAGGGGGAAACCTCTGATTTTGCAGGCACCGCTTCGAGAGGCAGTAGGACCAGAGGGAGGGACAATGTTGATTAAGGTACCTTTTACCACTACCGATTTGGAGGCGTGGAAAAAGGTTGCCAAGGATTATCGGAATGATCCTGTGGGCATAACCAAACATTTTCAGTTTATCATAAAGCAACATAACCCTGATTGGAATGATATGCAGCTATTATTAGAATATATGACAGAAACGGAAAAACAACAGATTTTAAAGGTTGCTGGAGATTTAGCTGAAGATCATTATAAGATCACGGGAGGGGACGTTAAAGAATATTTCCCCCTGCAGGATCCAAAGTGGGATCCAAATAAATCAGCACATATGGAAAGATTACAAGCATATCAAGGATGGATTTCAAAAGGAATGGAGAGAGCCATTCCTAAGACCATCAATTGGTCAGCATTATATGCAATTAAACAAGGTCCCTCCGAGTCACCATCTGAGTTCCTGGACCGACTGAGAGATGTAATGCGCCGCAACACACCGCTGGATCCTGGGTCTGAGGTAGGAGTACAGCAACTAGTCTCTCTATTTTTAGGACAGTCTACAGGAGATATTAGACAGAAACTCCAAAAGCTGCGTCCCACAGAAAGTAGAAGTCTGGAAGTGTTACTGGGTGAGGCGTGGAGAGTGTTCAGTAATAGAGAAGATGATTATAAACGAGGGCAAAGAAGGGTGGTGGCGGTCATCAGGGAGGGGGAAGAGAGAAAACCCAGACAAGGACTGCCTCGATTAGGCAAGGATCAATGTGTGTGGTGCAAAAGATTGGGACACTGGAAAAACAATTGTCCGGAAAGGTGGAAAAATAAGGAAAAGGCATGGAACAACCAAAAGGGAAGAGTGTTGGCTCACATGAAGGTAGACTGACGGGGACCAGAGGAATCTACCCTAGCGGATCCACTGGTTATAATGAAGCTAGGGGAGGAACAAAAGAAAGTAGAATTTTTGGTTGATACAGGGGCTACATATTCGGTCTTAAATCAAGCTTTGATGCCCCTGGGAAATGAATATATCATGGTAAAAGGGGCATCTGGCCAAAGTGAAAAGGCATATTTTTGCGAGCCTCTGAGATATAAGCTGGGAAAACAATGGGGCATTCACAGGTTCCTGTACATGTCCAACTCCCCAAAGGCACTTTTGGGGAGAGACTTATTGGAACAATTGGGTGCAATAATTAAATTTGAAAAAGGAGAGATTACTCTGGAGGTAAATGACAGGCAGTATATTCAGATAATGAGCTTATCCCTAGCTAGTGTCCCCACAGGAGGAAAAATCAGTGAAGAAATCATGAACGAGGTATATCCCGGGGTATGGGCCACAGATATACCAGGAAGAGCAAAAATGCTATACCTGTTGAGGTCAAACTTAAAGAGGGACGACAACCGGTAAGAGTCAAACAATATCCCTTAAGGAAGGAGGATAGGGAGGGAATTCAACCAATAATAGAAAAAATTTTACAACTGGGGTTGCTAAGAGAATGTGAATCTGATTTTAACACTCCCATATTACCTATCCATAAACCTGACGGGTCATACCGGATAGTTTAGGACCTACGAGCTATAAATAAAATAACTGAAGACCTCTACCCAGTAGTGGTGAATCCATACACCCTACTGACTGCATTGACACCTGAACTAGCCTGGTTTACAGCTGAAGGATGCCTTCTTTTGCCTCCCTCTCCTTAAAGCCAGCCAGAAAATATTCGCATTCGAATGGGAAAATCCTAAAAGTGGATGTAAGACTCAGCTCACCTGGACGGTGTTGCCACAAGGGTTCAAAAACAGCCCCACCATATTTGGTAACCAACTCGCAAAAGATTTACAGTTTTGGGAAGCCCCGCCCGAGGAAGGGAAACTGTTACAATATGTAGATGATCTCTTGATTGCCACCAAGACAGAGGATGCTTGTATAACCTGGACAGTGAGTCTGCTGAATTTTTTAGGACTCCAAGGATACCGGGTATCTAAGAAGAAGGCCCAAGTAGCACAGTGTAAGGTGATATATTTGGGCTATGAGCTCAGTGCTGGACAAAGGACTTTGGGACAGGCCCGAAAAGAGACAATATGCCAAACTCCAAGAACGCAAACAGTGAAGGAGCTACAAACTTTTCTGGGAATGACTGGGTGGTGTCAGCTGTGGATTTATAATTATGGGTTGCTTATCAAACCCCTGTATACCCTAATGACTACGGAACAGAAACCCCTTAAATGGACTAAAGAGACCATACAGGCCTTCGAGTCGTTAAAAAAGGCCTTGATGTCAGCTCCAGCCTTGGGACTCCCAGACGTGAGTAAACCGTTTATCCTTTTCTCTCATGAAAAACAGGGAATTGCCTTAGGGATATTGGCACAAGATCTAGGCCCGTATCGGCAAGCAGTTGCATATTTCTCCAAGCAATTGGATACAACTGCGAAAGGCTGGCCTGGATGCTTACAAGCAGTTGCGGCCGTAGTATTAAACATCCAGGAAACCCGAAAGTTCACCCTGGGCCAGAAAATGACTGTGTTAGTGTCCCATACAGTATCCTCAGTACTGGAAGCGAAAGGAGGACACTGGCTGTCCCCATAAAGATTCTTGAAATATCAGGCCATACTGGTGGAACAAGATGATGTGGAAATTGTAATCACTAACATTGTCAATCCAGCTTCTTTCCTCAGTGGGAATACAGGAGAACCAGTGCATCATGATTGTCTGGAAACCATTGAAGCAACATATTCGAGCCGTCTGGACCTGAGAGATAGTCCTATGGAGAACACAGAGAACTGGTTCACGGATGGAAGCAGCTATGTCTTAAATGGTAAAAGGTATGCCGGATATGCCATCACCACCAGTCAAGAAATAATAGAGTCGGGACCTTTGCCCATGAATACTTCTGCTCAGAAGGCAGAAATAATTGCTCTGACCCATGCCTTGGAATTGGCCCAAGGCAAAGCTGTGAATATCTATACAGACTCGAAATATGCCTTTGGGGTTGTACATGCACATGGAGCTATCTGGAAAGAGAGAGGACTATTGAATTCACAGGGCAAAAACATCAAGCATGCAGAGGAGATCTTGAAACTGCTGGCAGTCCAACTCCCTGAGAAAGTGGCAATCATGCACATTAAGGCTCACCAGAGAGTAAACTCGGAACTGGAAAGAGGAAATGAGCTGGCGGACAGAGAGGCAAAACAGGTAGCCAAAACAAAGGTAAAAACAGAAGGGGCTTTGGTCCCTGATGGACGAATTTCCCTAGAAGATAAGCCAGAGTATACTAAAGAGGATCAGAAACTTACCATAGACTTAGAAGGGTCATACAACAAAGAGGGGTGGGCTCTCACCCCACAAGGAAAACTAATCATTCCCTCCCATCTAACATGGTCTCTAGTAAGAGAAGAACACAGAAAGAGGCATTGGGGAGCAGAGACCTTATATAAACACCTAATTAGAGAAATCGTAGCTAGAAACTTATACACCACTGTGAGACAAGTGACTCAACAGTATGAGCTTTGCCTCCAGACTAATCCTAAGAACACCCCCAAACCAGAAATAGCCAAATTGGGAGAGGCAACGGGCCTGGGCAACAATGGCAAATTGACTTCACAGAACTCCCAAGAAAAGGGGGGTATCGATACTTATTGGTATTAACTGATACCTTTTCAGGTTGGCCAGAGGCATTCCCTACCAGGACGGCCAAAGCTCGGGAGGTAACCAGAATATTAATACAAGAGATAATACCACGCTTTGGGGTTCCGGCAACCATATCATCTGATAGAGGGCCACATTTCATCTCGAAAGTAGTACAACAAATTAGCTGTTATTTGGGAATAGATTGGCAGCTTCACACCCCATATCGCCCTCAGTCGAGTGGCCAAGTAGAAAAAATGAACCACCTAATCAAACAGCAAATTGTAAAATTGGGACAGGAAACTTTGATAATGGTTCGTCATGATGCAGATAAAATAATAGAGTTTCTAAAAATGGTAGAAAGGGATGGAGAACATAAATGGTGGGAGGTACTCTTCGGCTGGTCACCCACTGCCACAGGAATCCTTAATAAGTTATGCCACCCTATTGTTGTTCTCCTGGGCTTGTCCCTGATTAGTATTGTTTTATCCATAGTGTTATATGTTTTAAACTCGCGAATGATAAAACAAATGAGGCAATTGATATATGCTCAACAACTCCGACAACAAATCGAAGTAGGCAAAAATCTTATAAAGAACCTAGAAAGGAATGGAATAATATAAAGGGCACTAACATAAAGTAAATGAATTTACTTACTTTTTAGAAAAGGGGGGATTGATAGAGAGAACTAACACTTAAGGGCTAATAGCAGGAGGGAACATGCTTAATGCAAAACATATATCTATAACCTTGTAGCCATTGCATTGCTTAACCCATATCTATAATTATAACCTTGGCCATCGTGTAAGACGTTTAATCAGGAACTAGCAGAGGGGAGTTGCAGAGAAGAACAGAACAGCCATGGCCGGCCTTGCTAAAGAAACCTGCTGGAACTGACCTTGCGGTTGTGGAGTCTGATAAAAGAGAGACTGAGCCTACGCAGGAATAGAGAGTCACTTGTGGTGATGAAGAAGAGTGGGTTTGCCTTCATCCTCTCGACTCTCAACGACCACCACCAGAAGAAACCGCGCATGCTCGGTGGGGAGGAGATCACGGAAATGGCTCATTTGCATACGAAGCGGGATAGATAGTTAATATGTATAGGCGTATTGAGAAACCTTATGAATATGTAACACTTTGCTGCATAAATACGATACGAGCTGCCGCGTTAGGTGCGCACGAATTTGGTGGATGACCCCCCGTGCTGCCCAGCGCTGAATAAAACATACCTACTTTACAGCCTTGCGGTTGTGGAGTCTGATTTCCGCATGTCACCTGCAGCAGGTGGCTGAGCTGCAGGAGGTGGTGAGGAGGCTGCATAGCATAAGGGATGCTGAGAAGGAGATAGACAGCTGGTTCCAAGTGCAGCCTGCAGTGGACCCACAGCCCATGGCCAAACAGTCAAGAACTCCCATGCTGGCACACACAGAAGGAAGGGAGGCCAGTAACACAGAATGGAAGCTTGTAACTGCAAAGACCAGCAGGAGGAAGACACTTCCCCAAAAAACTGAGATGCCCTTGCAGAACCACTTTGCTGCTCTGCAGAGTGAAGAAGCAAAGCCTACTGTATCAGGAGAGGAGCAGGAGCTGAGTAAGACTACCTGATCTGCTCCTTGTACAACAACCTGTGCAACTAAGAAAAGGCAATGGGTGATAGTTGTAGGTGTCTCTTTTCTGAGAGGTATGGAAGCACACATTTGCTGGCCTGATGCACTCTCTAGGGAGGTGTGCTGCTTGCTGGGGGCTTGTATCAGGGATGTAACTGAGAAACTACCAAACCTCGTGCAGTCCTCAGACTATTATCTGCTGCTGCTGTTCCATGTAGGCACCAGTGATGCAGCTGGGAGCAGCCTGAAGACTATCAAGAAAGATTATAAAGCCTGGGAGCAGCAGTCAGAGACTCTGGAGCACAGGTAGTTTTTTCATCAATCCTCCTGGTCAAAGGGAAGCGGGTTAACAGGGCCAGGTGAATCTGGCAAATCAATAGCTGGCTACAGGATTGGTGCCACAGCCAAGGGTTCGGCTTCTTAGATCATGGGACTCACTTTGAGAAGCCTGGTCTGCTGGGGCTGGATGGGGTCCACCTGTCAGAAAAAGGGAAGAATCTCTTTGGTCAGGCTTGCCAACCTTGTGAGGAAGGCTTTAAACAAGAGTTGCCATGGGAGGGGAAGCAGAATCCATGCCACTCCTACCAATACGATGTTGATACCAGTAGTAGAGGCCCACAACCTGGAGATGGGTTGCAGGTCAGCAGGAGGGCACCTGGAGTGCAGCTTAAAGGAAAAAGAGCCACTCCAGCCAGGGAGATAGATTCATCAGGGGCCCAACTTAAATGCCTCTATGCAAACGCAACTAGCGTGGGGAACAAACAGGAGCTAGAGATGTGTGCACACCTGCAAGGCTATGATCTAATCGGCATCACAGAGACATGGTGGGATGGCTTCTATGACTGAAGTGTTCAAATGGACAGATACAGGTTCTTCAGGAAGGACAGGCAGGGGAGATGAGGAGGGGGTGTTGCTCTCTATGTCAAGGATCAGCTGAAGTGCATGGAGCTCTGCCTGGGGATGGAGGAGGAGCTGACTGAGAGTTTATGGGTCAGGATTAAAGGGAGGGCACGGAGAGGTGACATTACAGTGGGAGTCTGCTACAGGCCAGCTGACCAGGAAGACCGAGCGGATGAGGCCCTCTATAGACAGATTGGAGCAGCCTCACATTCGCAAGCCCTGGTCCTCATGGGGGACTTCAACCACCCCAATATCTGTTGGAGGGACAACACAGCAGAGCATAAGCAATCCAGGAGGTTCCTGGAAGGAAGAGGAGCCCAAGAAAACTGGCTAATATTCAAAGACCACCTCCTCTAAGCTCAGGAAGGATGCATCCTGACAAAGAGGAAGTCAGGCAAAAATGCCAGGAGGCCTGCGTGGATGAACAAGGAGCTCCTGAACAATCTTAAACAGAAAAAGGAAGCCTACAGAGGGTGGAAACTAGGACAGGTAGCCTGGGAGGTATACAGAGAAATTGTCCGAGCAGCCAGGGATCAGGTTAGGAAAGCCAAAGCCCAGATAGAGGTAAATCTGGCCAGGGGCATCAGGGGCAGCAAGAAAGCCTTCTATAGGTATATCACTGACAAAAGGAAGACTAGGGAAAATGTGGGACCACTCAGGAAGGAAACAGGAGACCTGGTCACCCAGAACATGGAGAAAGCTGAGGTACTCAATGACTTTTTTGCCTCAGTCTTCACTTGGGAAGGGCTCTAACCACACCGCCCAAGTTGCAGAAGGCAACAGCAGGTACTGGAAGAATGAGGTACCGCCCACTGTAGGAGAAGACCAGGTTTGAGACCAGCTGAGGAACCTGAAGGTGCACAAGTCCACGGGACCTGATGAGATTCATCTGCGGGTCTTGAGGGAACTGGCGGATGAAATTTCCAAGACACTATTCATCATATTTGAGAAGTTGTGGCAGTCTGGTGAAGTTCCCACTGACTGGAAAAGGGGAAGCCTAACCCCATTTTCAAAAAGGGAAAAAAAGAAGACCCGGAGAACCACAGGCCGGTCAGTCTCACCCCTGTGCCCAGCAAGATCATGGAGCAGATCCTCCTGGAAACTCTGCTAAGGCACATGGAAAATAATGAGGTGATTGGTAGCAGCCAACATGGCTTCACCAAGGACAAGTCATGCCTGACAAATTTGGTGGCCTTCTATGAGAGGGTTACAGCAGTAGCGGACAAGGGAAGAGCAACAGTTGTCATCTACCTGGACTTGTGCAAAGTCTGTCCCGCACAACATCCTTGTCTCTAAATTGGAGATACATGGATTTGACCGATGGGCCGCTCAGTGGATAAGGAGCTGGCTGGACGGTCGCACTCAAAGAGTTGCGGTCAACGGCTCCGTGTCCAAGTGGCGAGCAGTGACGAGTGGTGTTCCTTAGGGGTCGGTACTGGGATCGGTGCTGTTTAACATCTTTGTTGGTGACATGGACAGTGGGATTGAGGGCACCCTCAGCAAGTCTGCCGATGACACCAAGCTGTGTGGAGCAGTCGACACGCTGGAGGGGAGGGATGCCATCCAGAGGCACCTTGACAGGCTTGACGGGTGGGCCTGTGCCAACCTCAGGAAGTTCAACAAGGCCAAGTACAAGATCCCACACCTGGGTTGCAGCAATCCCAAGCACAAATACAGGCTGGGCGGAGAAGGGATTGCAAGCAGCCCTGAGGAGACGGACTTGGGGGTGTTGGTGGATGAGAAGCTCAACATGAGCCAGCAATGCGTGCTTGTAGCCCAGAAGGCCAACCATATCCTGGGCTGCATCAAAAGAAGCATAGTCAGCAGGTCGAGGGAGGTGATTCTGCCCCTCTATTCCGCTCTTGTGAGACAAAGATGATCAGAGGACTGGAGCCCCTCTCCTATGAAGACAGGCTGAGAGAGTTGGGACTGTTCAGCCTGGAGAAGAGAAGGCTCCAGGGAGACCTTATAGCAGCCTTCCAGTGTCTGAAGGGGGCCTACAAGAAAGCTGGAGAGGGACTTTTTACAAGGCCATGTAGTGATAGGACAAGGGGTAATGGCTTCAAAATGGAAGAGGGTAGATTTAGATGAGATATCAGGAAGAAATTTTGTCACTATGAGGGTTGTGAGGCACTGGAACAGGTTGCTCAGGGAAGTTGTAGAGGCCCCATCCTTGGAAGTGTTCAAGGCCAGGTTGGTTGGGGTTTTGAGCAACCTAGACTAGTTGGAGGTGTCCCTGCCCATGTCAGGGGGGTGGAACTAGATGATCTTTAAGTTCCTTTCCAACCTAAACCATTCTATAATTCTATCCAGGGGAAATTTACAGAGCTTGATTTTCTTTCCTTCTGTTTTTTCCATAGCCAAGAACACAGGGTGGGATATTGTGACAATAAAACTAAGATAGGAATGACTTCAGTCAAATTACTTCCCAGTCACACTGAACTCTATCTTAGGGCAGGAGAGCTGTGTGAAAATCTCCATGCACCTACTATGTGGAAAATTCAAGAAGGTGGCAGGCCCTACGATATTTTTTGGTGCAACAGTCCATGTATACATACCTCAGTTAAACTGAACTTTTCAGTGGAGAAAGGTCTGCTGAGAAAGGTCTGCAGTCTGTACAGGGAATTTCCCTGTCCAGTGAAATGGAAGATCTGGCCTTTCAGTGCGTCAGTGGCTTCAGCAGATTCAGTAACACATAGGATCAGGGTCTAAGGCAGGAACATTTTTGGGAGAAGCTTCAAGACTTGAGATGAAAAAGGAGAAGCTGTTATGCAAACATCTGTTGCTTTACTTAACAGGCAATGTAAACAAGAAAGCCATGGACTGTCAAACGATGCATGAGCACCAGGAGTCTGTGAATAAGATCCTCAGAATGGATTCACAGTATTGCACTCAGTTATGGCAGGCACTGTAGGTTTCTGGACAAGAGAACAATCCTCCTAGGTGAAGATAGACTGACCTAGCAGGTGAACAAATGTGCACAATGACCCTCCTGCAGGGCTGTGAGTATTTCAGAGGGGAAGAGAGGATAAACTGACTTAAAAAAAGAAAGCCAACTGGTGTACAAAGACACACAATTAAATGATGTTGGTTTCAAAATGTCTTGATCTTTTTTACCAGTAACAGCGTTACTAAAACTGAAATCTTAGCATTGTCTGCATTTCCCACAGTAATCTTGGCAGGCACAGAAGAGCAAGGCCTCATCCCCAGTTCTCCAGTGGAGAAAATGCCTCTTATCTGGCTGGGCCACATGGGCTTCCAGCAGCGTGTGGCCAGAGGCTGGACTCAAGTTGTTTTTTATTAGCGCAAGTCACTTGAGTGCTTGTGCACTCACCTGGCCGGCTGTGTGTGACAGCTCCTGGGTAATGCTGGTTCAAAACAGCCGTTTTCAGAGGAGCGGGACAGAGGGGAAGGGAAGGGGATTGCTATTATCGTCTTGGTAAGAACTTTTTCACAAGAATCTTCCTTTTGGTGTCACATACAGAAGAGCACATCCTCTATTAGGATGCTCCATTTACTGGGGAAGGTGCTTAGCTGTGGCAATTAAAAAAAACAGGTTTTCTCCCTTGTTTTCAGATCATCTATAGCAATGTGAATGCACATGCTCCCTCAGCATGTCTATGCTGCAGACACTGTGCCCACAGTACCTGCAGGCACACCTGGGCTCACCTGACATTTCTTAGATGAATACAACCAATAATGTGGCCTCAGGTCTGAAGACAAGAGGTCTGATAGGACAAGAGATAACGGGCACAAACTTGAACATAGGAAGTTTCATCTAAACATGAGGAGGAGCTTCTTTACTTTGAGGGTGGCAGAGCACTGGAACAGGCTGCCCAGAGAGGTTGTGGAGTCTCCCACACTGGAGACATTCAAAACCCGCTTGGACGCCATCCTGTGCAACCTGCTGTAGGTGACCCTGCTGTGGCAGGGGGTTTGGACTAGATGATCTCCAGAGGTCCCTTCCAACCCTGACCATTCTGTGTGATTCTGTGACAAGCTGAATAATTGAGAATGTATTCGGGGCTTAGCCAGGCTGTGCCAATGAATAGTCCTCATTTCAAAATGGCACCCTCCCCCCATTTTTAAAATTCATTTATCCCTTGAAAATGGTATAAAATTGGTGAAAAGTCTGAGAAATCCATGTCAATGCCTCAGTAAAGAAGTAACCATGCTGCACGAGTGAAAGAGACTGCTGTAGGAGTTTTCCAGAAAAGATACTCTGGAGCTTGGAAAGTGAGTCTACTGCAGCTCCATTACTGTGTCTCATCTTTATTGTACGTATCTATGATTTCTAGATCAGATTTTCTGGGTTCACCTCCAGTCAAAAAACAAAGGCGGGGGTCTTTTTGACTGTCTTCAAATCTTAGTATTCCAGCCACTGACAGAGGAAGCAGCTGAAGCAGGCCAAAGCTGCTACCACCCACACACCTGGGTTGTTTTCTGTGGCAATGTGGCTGCAGGGGAAAATGGTGTCTAGCTTATGCCCTGATATGAAATCAGGATGCACCTGAGGAACATGCCTGACCTCAGAAACTCAAAGTTCTCCCATATTTGGTAATACATATGTAGGCCTTGACTGATGCATGTCCATGCCCAATTCAACATGTATGTTTTCTTCTTTGAGCTGTCATCTTCAAAGCTTTTTAGCTCACAAAAAGCATCAGCACGAGTTAGGCAGCTGGTTTCTTCTGATTTTTTTTAAATGTCAGTTCTACTCTCTACAGTCTTGAAGCTGAAATAGCTCTCCACAAGAAAAATAATGGGAACCTGTGGGTATCAGTCCCAGCAGATACTTCACATCTGAAATCTCTCTGCACTTTCACCTCTGTAGCTTCTGAAGCAAACCTGGCTCTGGAGCTTTGAGAACTGGCTCCCACTGAGAGAAAGGGACCATGAGATCTGGAAAAAAAGCTTTTCTTCCAATATTTTCCTGAGCTACCCATTTTCAGTGGATCAATTTCTTGGGAGATCTACTTGAATGCAAGGGGAAGGGTCAAGGCAGAGAAATATGACGAGATTGTTAATGACTAGCTTTTCTATTCACGGTCTTCTAAAACCTTGAATTTACTTATCTTTTTAATTTTGCTCTGAAGATCACTAAGGGCCAAATTTTCCAGCCCGGCATCTTTATCCATTTAAAGTTATTGGTGTATTTGTTAGCGCTGATGCATTTGATAATCCATTGCTACATTCCTGTGTCAGATAAATGGCCCATTCAGCAACAAGATGTTGTCATTCTCCATGCTTTCCTAGGAATTAATCTGGTCATGGAACTTGAAAGTGACTAGGAATGTAAGGTTCAGCATGCATGTACTAGAGTTGATCAAGAACAGTTCTGCAAGGACAATTCTCATTAAAAAAAAACCTACTTGTTTGATATGAAACCTTCACAAGGGTTATGGATTAAGCAGAACTTTTTCAATGTTCAAAATGAAAAGCAGGACTCCGCTTTCTATCTAATATAGCCTGTTTGCCAACAGTGACCATGCTAGTAGTCACTTAGCATATGTGAGGTCTAGGAGAGTCTCCAGTGAGCAGTGGCTGAATTCAGAGCTAAGACGTCCTAGGCGAATGCTTTTCCCACGAGACTAAAGAGTTAGCTTCACTCCACTGGTAGTTTTACTCCATACAGTGCCCAGTCATTATGGCACTCACCAGAGACAAGGGAAGACTGAATTCACATCCCTCCTTCAATGGTTAGTCCATGTATACAGCATGAAGCATCAAGCTTCTTGAAAACTAAGCAGGCTTAGGCTGAGACAGATAATCTTATAGCTATAAAGATGGTGGTGTTTTTCTCTAAGCAGTCCCATTTCTTGGTTCTTTACTGAGTATTGTAGCTCAAGAAGTGACATCTAGATAAGAACTACTTTTAGATCAATATTCACATTTCAAGGCCTAATTGGTCTGCAACGTGAGTCTGGCTTTGGATTCTAAAGGAGGGACTCTTTAGAGTCTGGGAGGATTTTCAGCCATGAGAAACCATCTCATGCAAATGTAGAAATCACAATCCTTCTGCTTTGAACAGATATAACTTAAAAACAGAACAGGAAACCAAACCCAACCAGAACTAAGTGTGACACAGAAATCAGACTGGACTGGTATTTTCATAACTGAACTTTATCCACATCAATTCAAAGGAATCCTCATTTTTGGTTTGTCTCATTTTTACTGAAAAGCTCAGTACTGCCAAGTGTTTTGGATCAGAAACATGAGCATTTGAACACAGCAGTAACTAAAAGGCCAGTGAATGTATAAGAAGCTTTTAGGGCTCTAAAAATGTACCACAGCATAATGTGGTGGGGTGACCTTGGCTGGACACCAGGTGCCTGCTAACCCGTTCTATCACTCCCCTTCTCAGCAGGACAGGAGAGGAGAAAATAAGATGGGGAAAAAAACCTCATGGGTCAAGATAAAGGCAGTTTAATAAAGGAAAAGCAAAGGCTGTGCACGGAAACAAAGGAAATAAAAAAAAAGGTTATTCTCTGCTTCCCATCAGTAGGCGATGTCTAGCTGCTTCCTGGGAAGTAAAGCCTCAGTACACGTAGCAGTTGCTTCGGAAGATGAACGCCTTAATAATAAATGCCCCCCCCCCCCCCCCTTTCTCTTAGCTTTCTCTGAGCACATCATCATATGGTATGGAATATCCCTTTGGTCAGTTTGGGTCAATTGTCCTGGCTATGTCCCCTCCCAACCTGTTGTCCATCCCCAGCCTATTGACCTTTGGGGGTGGGGAGGTCAGAGAGGCCGCCTTGATGCTGTGGGAGCACTGCTCAGCAGTAGCCAAAACATTAGTGTGTTATCAACACCTTTCTAGCTACCAATACAAAGCACAGCACTATGAGGGCTGCTATGGGGAAAATTAACTCCATCTCAGCCAGACCCAATACAATCTCCACCACTTATTCCATAGCATTTGTGTCATGCTCAGGTCCCACATAATTGAATACATATATATATATATATCTTCCATAAGCCACCTCCATAGGCCATTAGCCACCATCCAGGAGTCAGTATAGAGCACTGGCCACTTTTCTCATTCAGCAATCTCTAGGGCTAGTTGGATGGCTTTCACTTCTGCAGACTGACTTGACTCACCTTCCATAGTGGCTTCAACGACTTGTGTGGGACTCCACACAGCAGCTTTCCACTTTCGATGGTTTCCTACCACACGACAGGATCCATCAGTAAACAAAGCATAACGCCTTTCATCTTCTGACAACTCATTATATAGTGGTGCCTCTTGGGTATGAGCCACCTCCTCAGGCAATGCTCCAAAATCTCTGCCTTCTGGCCAGTCCATGATCTCTTCCAGGATTCCTGGGTGGTTGGGTTTCCCCATTTGAGCTTGTTGCGTGATCAACGCTATTCACTTACTCCACGTAGCGCTGGTTGCATGATGTGTAGAGGGGATGTTTCCTTTGAACATTCGAGTTTGAAATCCTCAAGGCAGCAAGGAAGGTGTGCAGCAGGCTGAGGACCCTGGACTTCAGGAGAGACGACTTTGGCCTCTTGAAGAATCTCCTTGGTATGGTGCCGTGGGATAAAGCGCTGGAGGGAAGAGAGGTCCAAGAAAGTTGGTTAATATTCAAGGACCACCTCCTCCAAGCACAGGAGCAAAGATCTTCCTACAAAGAGGAAGGCAGGCAGAAAAGCCAGGAGGCCTGCGTGGATGAATAAGGAGCTCCTGGACGTGACCAAAAGAAAAAAGGAGGCCTACAGGGAGTGGAAACAGGGGTGGGTAGCCTGGGAGGATTACAGAGGAATCGTTCGAGCAGCCAGAGAGCGGGTTAGACAAGCTAAAGCCCAGTTAGAACTAAATCTGGCTAGGGACATTAAGACAAACAAAAAATCCTTCTATAGGTATGTAAGTGAGAAAAGAAAGACTAGGGAAAATGTAGGCCCTCTCCGGAAGGAAACGCAAGAACTGGTCACCCAGGACAGCGACAGAGCTGAGGTACTCAATGACTTTTTTGCCTCAGTCTTCACTGACAAGGACAGCAGCCGCACTGCCCAAGACGCAGAATGCAAAGGCGAGGATTGGGAAAATAGAGCACTGCCTGCTGTAGAGGAAGATAAAGTGAGAGACCACCTGAGGAACCTGAAGGTGCACAAGTCCATGGGACCTGATGAGATACATCCGCGGGTCCTGAGGGAACTGGCAGATCAAGTCGCAAAGCCACTAGCCATCATATTTGAGAAGTCATGGCAGTATGGCGAGGTTCCTGCCGACTGGAAAAGGGGAAACATAACCCCTATTTTCAAAAAGGGAAACAAGGAAGACCTGGGGAACTACAAGCCAGTCAGTCTCACCTCTGTGCCTGGCAAGATCATGGAGCAGATCCTCCTGGAGACTCTGCTGAGGCACATAGAAAACAAGGAGGTGATTGGCGAGAGCCAACATGGCTTCACCAAGGGCAAGTCATGCCTGACAAATTTGGTGGCCTTCTACAAAGGGGTTACAGTGGCGGTGGACAAGGGAAGATCTACTGATGTCATCTATTTGGACTTGTGCAAGGCGTTTGACACTGTCCCACATGATATCCTGGTCTCTAAATTGAAGAGACATGGATTCGATAAATGGACCACTCGGTGGATAAAGAACTGGCTGGATGGTCACACTCAAAGGGTTGCGGTCAACGGCTCGGTGTCCAAGTGGAGAGCAGTGACGAGTGGCATTCCTCAGGGGTCGCTACTGGGGCCTGTACTATTCAACATCTTTGTCAGTGACATGGACAGTGAAATAGAGTGCACCCTCAGCAAGTTTGCTGATGATACCAAGCTGTTTGGCGAGGCAGACACGCTGGAGGGGAGGGATGCCATCCAGAGGGACCTGGACAGGCTGGAGAGGTGGGCCCAAGCCAACCTCATGCAGTTCAACAAGGCCAAGTGCAAGGTCCTACATCTGGGTCGGGGCAATCCCAAGCACAAATACATGCTCGGCAGGGAATGGCTGGAGAGCAGCCCTGTGGAGAAGGACCTGGGGGTGATGATTGATGAGAAGCTCGACATGAGCCAGCAATGTGCGATCGCAGCCCAGAAGGCCAACCGTATCCTGGGCTGCATCAAAAGAAGTGTGGCCAGCAGGTCAAAGGAGGTGATTCTGCCCCTCTACTCTGCTCTCGTGAGACTCCACCTGGAGTACTGCATCCAGCTCTGGAGTCCCCAACATAAGAAGGACATGGACCTGCTGGAGCGTGTCCAGAGGAGAGCCACGAGGATGATCCGAGGGCTGCAGCACCTCTCCTATGAGGAGAGGCTGAGAGAGTTGGGGCTGTTCAGCCTGGAGAAGAGAAGGCTCTGGGGAGATCTTATTGCAGCCCTCCAGTACCTAAAGGGGGCCTACAGGAGAGCTGGGGAAGGACCCCATAGACTTGTGTGTGTCTAAGTGGTGTAGCAGGTCACAAACCATTTCCCCTTGGATTATGGGGAATTAATTCTGCTCCCTGTCTTCCAGCTCAGGCGGCTGGGTACCCCAGGAACAACTGGTCTTACTATTAAAGACTAAGGCAAAGAAGGCATTAAGTACCGCAGCATTTTTCCTCTTCCTTTGTCACTATGTTTCCCCTCGCATCCAAGAGAGGATGGAAATTCTCCTTAGTCCTCCTTTTGTTGCTAATGTATTTATAGAAATATTTTTTATTGTCTTGTATAGCAGTAGCCAGATTAAGTTCTAGTTGAGCTTTAGCCCTTCTAATTTTCTCCCTACACAGCCTCACTACATCTTTATAGTTCTCATGAGTGGCCTGCCCTTTCTTCCAAAGACCTTAAATTCTCCTTTTTTCCCTGAGTTGCAACCATAGCTCTCTGTTCAGCCAGGCTGGTCTTTTTCCCCAATGGCTCATTTTTTGGCACATGGGGACGGCCTGCTCCTGCACCTTTAAAACTTCCATCTTGAAGAATGTCAAGCCTTCCTGGACTCCTTTGCCCTTCAGGACTGCCTTCCAAGGGACTCTGTCAACCAGGCTCCTAAACAGGACAAAGTCTGCCCTCCAGAAGTCCAAGGTAGCAGTTCTGCTGACCCCCCTCCTTACTTCTCCAAGAATCAAAAACCCTGTCGTTTCATGATCGCTGTGCCCAAGACAGCCTCCAACCATCTCATCCCACACAAGTCCTTCTCTGTTCGCAAACAACAGGTCCAGTGGGACGCCTTCCCATGTTGGCTCCCTCACCAGCTGTGTCAGGAAGTTACCTTCTACACACTTCAGGAACCTCCTTGATTGTTTCCTCTCTGCTGTATTATATTTCCAGCAGACATCTGGTAAGTTGAAGTCCCCCACGAGTACAAGTGGTAGTGATTGTGAGACTTCTCCCAACTGCTCATAGAATATTTCATCTACCTCTTCATCCTGGTTGGGCGATCTATAGCAGACTCCCACCATGATATCTCCCTTCTTGGCTTTTCCCCTGATTCTCACCCATAAACACTCGACCCTTTCATCACCATCATCAAGCACTAGACAATCAAAACACTCCCTAACATACAGGACCTCCCCACTGCCTCTCCTTCCTTACCTATCCCTTCTGAAGAGTTCATAGCCATCCATTGCAGCACTCCAGTTGTGCGAGTCATCCCACCATGTTTCCGTGATTGCAACTATACCATAGTTTTCCAGCTGCACAATTGTTTCCAACTCCTTCTGTTTGTTGCCCATGCTGTGCGCATTGGTGGAGATGCCCTTCAATTTGGCCATTGATCCTGCCACCTTTACTGGGGGACAAGCCCTAATTCCTATGTGACTGTTCTCAGGTGCGTCCGTGGTTCCTAACACTTCAACAACCCTTGCATCTTTGCTGCCGCATGGATCGCCATCCTCTACCTCCACTGAGATGGCAGACCAAAGGACCTCACTAGCACACTGTCCCTCAAACATTGATGTGCTGTCCCCATCTCTAGTGAGCCTGGTTTTATCCCTTTTCCCCTTCAAATCTAGTTTAAAGCTCTTTCAATGAGCCCTGCTAACTCTTTCCAAAGATCCTTTTCCCCCTTTGAGACAGGTGTACCCCATCTGTTGCCAGCAGATCTAGTGTCATGTAGACTGACCCATGATCAAAAAAACCCAAAATTCTGCCAGTGACACCAGTCACAGAGACAGGTATTGATCTGCTGGATCTTCCCGTTTCTTCCCTCATCATTCCCTGCAACTGGAATGATAGAGGAGAACGTTACTTGTGCTCCTGATCCCTTAACCAGTCATCCCAAGGCCCTGAAGTGTCTTTTGATTGCCCTTGGACTTCTTATTGCAACTTCATGTCTGCGTACCTGAAAAATAAATAATGGATAATAATCCGAGGGCTGTACCAGGGTAGGAAGTTTCCCCATCACATCTTTAACCTGGGCCCCAGGGAGGCAGCAGACTTCCCTAAGAAGTGGATCCAGTCTGCATATTGGGCCTTCTGTTCCCTTCAGGAGAGAGTCTCCTATGACAATGGCCCATCTTTTTTTCTTTATCGAAGTGATTTTGATGCAGGGTGTAGGCTGACTTAACCTTGGCAACACCTCAAACTTAGATGAAACATCATCCTCGTCATTGCCTTTGTACCTATTATGCAAGGGCACCTGGGAAGGTGGGGTAGTCATGAAGAAGATGTGCCTGCTGCGCTGGGCAGGAACTTGTTGCCATCCCCCCGTATCCCTTAAGTCACCACATTGAGCTAGACAGAGAGAGGATAGGGAATCCTCCATATCACGCACCCTGTCTGCCTGATAGGCCTGTCCCAGGGAAGGTAGGGTGTGGTTCCAGTAGTCTCTCTCTCTGACTCCTTGATACTCCTCAAGAGCTCAAGAAACTCAGGTATCTGTAAGAATAGTCAGGCTCTCTTATCGGGAAATACAAGTTCTATTTTCCATTGCAAATATCATTCAGATACACTGGGTGCATGCAGTCAGACGCACAAGGGGAACAGGTTTCTATAACACTAGTACAAAAGCACTCCATGGGAGCTTGTGTCAGCAAAATTAAATGAGACTGATAATTTATACGTTATCACTTACAAATGCAATATCACCAGTGCTAGATAAATTACTGAAAAAGTTGTTAAATAAATTGCCTAGTGGATACAATCACCATTTTGTTGGTTGAACAGTGTTTGGACAGCTGTTCCTCCAATACCTTCCAAAAGTGATCATTTCAGTGAAGTTTTAATGTGACTCTTCTTCCACTGAACTTTCTTTAATGAATACCCTTGGTGCAGTTCTATCACCCACTCAGGATTTTTGCACTTTGATTCTGCTTCCATGCAAATTATAAGAGAAAACTTTCTCCTTTACCAGACCATGCATGTCTTTAAGGCTAGGAGGCTTGACCGGTGATTTCTGTTCATTCACATTTAAAAATGTTGGTAAAGAAAGCAGAAATAATTTTAAAATATTTTAGTTTATCAGGTAGGCAGGGCTAATCACTTTAATTTAACAGTAAAAATCGTAATCTGAATGGCAGCCAAATCTATCTATAGAGACTGAAGATAATTCTGGGGAGATTCTTGTGCTGGAATTAGATGGAGTCAGTGAACCTAAAGAGATTTTTGGCACACACAGCCCCATCATGTATACTTGTCCATTTCTAGTTCACATGAATTTGTGCTGGGGTTGGAGTAGTCTGGAGTGAAGGGATTTGAAACAGAAGACCCAATGGTCTTTTCTGATTTGAAGCTTCCTATAAGTTAACAGTTAGTTATGTGTATTGGGTCTGGCCGAGATGGAGCTAATTTTCCCCATAGCAGCTCTCATAGTGATGTGTTTTATATTGGTAGCTAGAAAGGTGTTGATAACACACTAATGTTTTGGCTACTGCTGAGCAGCATCAAGGCTGTCTCTCCAACATTCCCCCCTCACCAAGTAGCTGAACATCGCCTGCTGATGGAAAGTAGAAAATAAATCTTTTGTTTTCCTTTGCTTCTGCACCTGGCCTTTGCTTTTACTTTATTAAACCACCTTTATCTTGACCGATGAGTTTTTTTCCATCTTATTTTCTCCCATCAGTGTCCTGCTGAGGAGGGGAGTGATAGAGCGGCTTGGTAGGCACCTGGTGTCCAGCCAAGATCAACCCACCACAGTCATTTTTGGCGCCTGTCCTGGTATGAGGTAAAACAGAATCAATTTTCTTTTTAATAATTTTACATTTCAGTTAAGTCTCTTCTAACTAACTGCACTTTCTGAAATTAATGGCATATTCTTCAGACAGTGTCTGCTTCTAGCAGTCAACTTCTGATGCTTATAGTTAATACCAAGGAATGGTATGCAGAGAGGCTCTTGCTTATACTTATTGCTGTAACAACCAAGGTCAGCTGACTTTGTTATGTACCAAGTTGGAGGGTCGGAAGCAGAAAAGTGTAGAGGGGTCGCACCTGAGGGGAGGTGTGGACAGGACAGGTGACCCAAAACTGACCAACAGGGTATTCCATCCCATATGCATCATGCTCAGTATAAAGCTGAGGGATCAAAGGGGTCAGTCTCTTTCTTCAGTGGCCAGCATCTGAGTAGGACTCTGTCTGTTCATCTGCCTTTGATCCCAATCTGTGCATTTCTGAATCCAGATCCGGAATCCAGTTCCTGTCCATCACTGAGTCCAGTCTGGGACTTTCCCAGTACCTGCTGGTGACATGATCATCATCCTGGGAGCTCGATACGGGTTTTGTATATATTGTATATATTTCATTATTTTCTTATTAATATTATTATATCTTATTATTATTATTTTATTATTCATATTTCATTAAAGTAGTTTAGTTTCTTTTTCAAACCATAAGTTCTCTCTCTCTCATTCTTCTGGGAAGGAAGAGAGGTTAAAGAGAGCATCTGTCGTTCGTTTAGTGGACAGCCCAGCCCAGCCCAGCCCACAACAGCACCCAACGTGGGGCACGAGACAATGGCAGTTATGTACTGAGTGCTATAGCTATAGTAGTTATTAAGTGGTAAGCTCCTGTGAAGGTCACGGAGTTTGCTGGCTGCACTGCATATCTCTATTTTGCTGAGCTTGGGAACATGCTAACACAAATAATGGCTATGTATGTGCTTTGTCTTGGCATTGATGGCCTTGCTGTGCTGGGGGAGCTACCTTGTGGAGAGGATGAGGGAATACACCTCCCTCTTCCTACCCAGGACTGATGTGGATGGTTTTATTATGCAGGTTCCCAAGGTCTTTGTTCACCCTTATGTGAGCTGTTTAATATTACTCACTCACACTGCTAGGCATATTATGGGATTTGTGGAATCTCTTGTCATCCCAGTGCAAAAGAAGACAACCTTTGGGTGAGGCGATACTGAAATGTTCCCTGAGGCGGCCGGTCCCTGGGTGGCAGGGTGTGTGGAAGGATTTGGGCAGGTGCCTAGGACGGTTATCACCTCCCATACCCTGAGACTTTACACCTGAACAGGCAAGTAACCCCGGCAAACTGACACACCACCTGATAGAAGGGTGCCCTGCCTACCCCAATGAAAAGCAGCAGCTTCTAGCACTGTACTGGGGCTTGGCCCGTGCCTACCGAGCCACAGTTCAGTACTCTCAGAGGACTGTGGTTGAGGCAGGGATCCAAACAACAACTACTACAGTAATTGCTCCAGTAGTGAAAAAGAAACAGAGGACAATGAAAATAATGGGTCCATATCACTGATTAGTAAGGGAGGAGGAAGAAGAGGAAAGGTTTGATCAAGAAGCCAGTCCTTCAACAAAAAAATTGGAAGGAGTGAGAGAATTCAGACAGGAAGTGGAAACTACCCAGTCCCTGACCTCATCAGAACTTCGAGACATGCGGAAAGATTACAGCCGCCAGCCAGGTGAGCGGATTGCTGCCTGGCTGCTCTGGTGTGGGATAACGGGGCCAACAGTCAGCAATTGGAAGGAGAAGGAAGCCCAACAGCTGGGATCCCTTGCTAGAACCCAGGGAATTGAGAGGGGAACTGGGAAAGGAATTGGGAAAGAGGCAACAATTTGTAGTCTCTGGAGACAGCTCCTCTCAAGTGTGAGGGCAAGATATCCGTTCAAGGAAGATCTTGTGGACTCCCCAGGAAAGGTGACTACCACAGATGAAGGCATCCAGTACCTGAGAGAATTAGCAGTGCTGGAAGTCATCTACAATGAGCTAGACAATGATGAGGTCTGCAAAGATCCAGAGGAGGGCAGAGAATGGATTGAGAGCAGCCCTGAGGAAAAGAACTTGGGGGGTGTTGGTTGATGAGAAGCTCAACATGAGCCAGCAATGAGCATTTGCAGACCAGAAAGCCAACCGCATCCTGGGCTGCATCAAAAGAAGCGTGGCCAGCAGGTCAAGGGAGGTGATCCTGCCCCTCTACTCTGCTCTCATGAGAAAGTACCTGGAGGACTGTCTCCTGTGGGCAGGACCCCATGCTGGAGCAGGGGAAGAGTGTAACGAATCCCCCCCTGAGGAGGGAGGTGCGACAGAGACAAAGTGTGATGAACTGACCACAACCCCCATTCCCTGTCCCCCTGCGCCACTCGGGGTGGAGGAGGTAGAGAAAATCGTGAGTAAAGTTGAGCCTGGGAAGAAGGGAGGGGTGGAGGGAAGGTGTTTTAAAATTTGGTTTTATTTCTCATTATCCTAATCTGATTTTGATTGGTAATAAATTAAACTAATTTCCCCAAGTTGAATCTGTTTTGCCCGTGACAGTAATTGGTGAGTGATCTCTCCGTGTCTTTATCTCGACCCACGAGCCTTTCGTTGTATTTTCTCTCCCCTGTCCAGCTGAGGCGGGGGAGTGATAGAGCGGCTTTGGTGGGCACCTGGCATTCAGCCAGGGTCAACTCACCACATATGGCCAATCTGTTCTGTAGGCCTCATTAGCCCTAGTGTATACTGCTCCTCATCACAACATCAAGTCTAAATGCTTGAAATATTTTCCAACTATGGACCATTACTGTGGAGACAATGCTGTTTTGTATTCTCAACTTTCTCTTCTCCCATCCAGACTCCACCTCAACCCCATGACAGCACATGTCTACACAAAAACAAAAGACCGAGAGATACTTTTAACAATTCTTATCTTTTTTTTTTTATGGAAAATAACTGTAATCCTACTGTTCATTACTGTACTTAATTCCTCCCACCCTTGGATCTGTGGAAAATAAGACACCACATAGCCTGCCTAATCTCCTGTAAATCTAAGGAGAACCAACACTTCCTCAAGGACAGTTTGGAGATTGTTAAATGTCCCTCTCAGATGTTCAGCAGAATGATAATTAAAGTAACAGTCCTCCCCTCCATCTTTAGCTTCAGAAATAGCCTTATAAGCAGTAAGCATTAAGACTTTAAGTTATCCTCTCAGTAAAAACAATAGTGTAAGTACTGCTCTCTCCCAAATCACCAGCCTGCCTTCACCTACTGCTTTTTCTCTGGTCTTCATTCAGTGAGGAAATACTCAGATGGATTGAGACAGGTATTGGGAACACCAGGTCACTGAGGTAGAGATTTGGGGTTTCAGATTAGGAGCAGAAAAGTTTCCAGAAGTCTTGAAGAATTTTTCTATGTACATTTTTATAGAATCATAGAATCATAGAATCATAGAATGGTTTAGGTTGGAAGGGACCTTGAAGATCATCGAGTTCCAACCCCCCTGCCACAGGCAGGGATACCTCTCACTAGACCAGGTTGCCCAAGGCCACGTCCAGCCTGGCCTTGAACACCTCCAGGGATGGGGCTTCAACAACCTCTCTGGGCAACCTGTTCCAGTGCCTCACCACCCTTAAAGTGAAAAACTTCTTCCTAATGTTTAATCTAAACCTGCCCTCTTCCAGCTTAAAGCCGTTCCCCCTCGTCCTATCACTACATGCCCTAGTAAAAAGTCCTTCCCCAGCTCTCCTGTAGGCCCCCTTTAGGTACTGGAAGGCCGCAATAAGATCTCCCCGGAGCCTTCTCTTCTCCAGGCTGAACAGCCCCAACTCTCTCAGCCTCTCCTCATAGGAGAGGTGCTCCAGCCCTCGGATCATCCTCGTGGCTCTCCTCTGGACGCGCTCCAGCAGGTCCATGTCCTTCTTATGTTGGGGACTCCACAGCTGGATGCAGTACTCCAGGTGGGGTCTCACGAGAGCAGAGTAGAGGGGGCAGAATCACCTCCCTTGACCTGCTGGCCACACTTCTTTTGATGCAGCCCAGGATACGGTTGGCCTTCTGGGCTGCGATCGCACACTGCTTGCTCATGTCGAGCTTCTCATCAATCATCACCCCCAGGTCCTTCTCCACAGGGCTGCTCTCCAGACATTCTCCGCCAAGCCTGTATTTGTGCTTGGGATTGCCCCGACCCAGATGTAGGACCTTGCACTTGGCCTTGTTGAACTGCATGAAGTTGGCTTGGGCCCACCTCTCCAGCCTGTCCAGGTCCCTCTGGATGGCATCCCTCCCCTCCAGCGTGTCTGCCTCGCCAAACAGCTTGGTATCATCAGCAAACTTGCTGAGGGTGCACTCTACCCCACTGTCCATGTCGCTAACAAAGATGTTGAACAGTACGGGTCCCAGTACCGACCCCTGAGGAACGCCACTCATCACTGCTTTCCACTTGGACACCGAGCCGTTGACCGCAACCCTTTGAGTGCGACCATCCAGCCAGTTCTTTATCCACCGAGTGGTCCATTTATCGAATCCATGTCTCTTCAATTTAGAGACCAGGATATCGTGTGGGACAGTGTCAAACGCTTTGCACAAGTCCAGGTAGATGACATCAGCAGATCTTCCCTTGTCCACTGCCACTGTAACCCCTTCATAGAAGGCCACCAAATTTGTCAGGCATGACTTGCCCTTGGTGAAGCCATGTTGGCTCTCGCCAATCACCTCCTTGTTTTCTGTGTGGCTCAGCAGAGTTTCCAGGAGGATCTGCTCCATGATCTTGCCAGGCACAGAGGTGAGACTGACTGGCCTGTAGTTCCCTGGGTCTTCCTTGTTTCCCTTTTTGAAAATAGGGGTTATGTTTCCCTTTTTCCAGTCGGCAGGAACCTCGCCAGACTGCCACGACTTCTCAAATATGATGGCTAGTGGCTTCGCGACTTGATCTGCCAGTTCCCTCAGGACCCGCGGATGTATCTCATCAGGTCCCATGGACTTGTGCACCTTCAGGTTCCTCAGGTGGTCTCTCACTTTATCTTCATCTACAGTGGGCGGTGCTCCATTTTCCCAATCCTCTCCTTTGCAATCTGCGTCTTGGGCAGTGCGGCTGCTGTCCTTGTCTGTGAAGACTGAGGCAAAAAAGTCATTGAGTACCTCAGCTCTGTCGCTGTCCCGGGTGACCAGTTCTTGTGTATCCTTCCGGAGAGGGCCTACATTTTCCCTAGTCTTTCTTTTCTCGCTGATATACCTATAGAAGGATTTTTTGTTTGTCTTAATGTCCCTGGCCAGATTTAGTTCTAGCTGGGCTTTAGCTTGTCTAACCCGCTCTCTAGCTGCTCGAACGATTCCTCTGTAATCCTCCCAGGCTACCCGGCCCTGTCTCCACTCCCTGTAGGCCTCCTTTTTTCTTGTGGTCAGTTCCAGGAGCTCCTTGTTCATCCACGCAGGCCTCCTGGCTTTTCTGCCTGCCTTCCTCTTTGTAGGAATGCATTGCTGCTGTGCTTGGAGGAGGTGGTCCTTGAATATTAACCAACTTTCTTGGACCCCTCTTCCTTCCATCGCTTCATCCCACGGCACCATACCAAGCAGATTCTTCAAGAGGCCAAAGTCGGCTCTCCTGAAGTCCAGGGTCATCAGCCTGCTGCGCACCTTCTTCGTTGCCTTATATGACTATGCTTATCTTTTTGCCCACTTTCCAATTTTTTCCTTCAACGGACCCTACCAACTTGTGGACTGAATTGCTTTATCTTGGAGCTGTAGCAGATTTGAAGTGCCTAGTGCCTGTAGGCAAGAATGATGGTTGCGTACCCCAGTGCCAATTCTGAACTGTACTCTTTATTTCAAGTCCCCCAAGACCTCACATCTCTAACAGCTCCTACAGAGGGTACTTGATGTTCCTGAAGAGATTGTTGACCTTCACTAGACATAGGGCTGTACTGTGCACTTGGAGGGAAGGGGTACCTCATGGCATAGCTTCACAACAGTGCTGGGACCAGCAGAACTAGGACCCCCCCCCCCCCCCCCCCCCCCCCCCCCCCCCCCGGAGCTGCTTAGACCAGCAGAAAGATGTTGAATCTTCTAGGCTGTGGAACTTCGAAATTAGGAAACTGAAATCTGCTGAGATCAAACTAATCCAAACTCAGAAAGATCATGTTTGATTTATTTAGCAAGACATATATACTTTTAAGCCAGGTCTTTCTATATTACTTTGGCTTCATTAATCTCCAGGAAGGTCACACTATTGCAAGCTTTTCACTGATGTCTTCTTTATGGTATAAATCTGAGAGAATGCAGAACAAGACAAAATACATTCAGTAATTAAGGTTCAGCTCTTAGAGAAATTTTATGCATATGGTTAACTAAATGCAATGAACTCTCTCTTGAATACATTTAAGTATTTGTACAGATCAGATGTAGATTGTAAGATTATGATCTAATTTATGTACTTGTAGTATACGCACTGTCACTGATATAACAAATCTCCTTTATGTAATTTCACCAGAGTGCAACATGACAGATTCTGGGTTGCCCTCAAAAGAACCAAGAGAAAGTTAGAAATCTCTGGGATGGAATTAGTTGCCAGAAGGACTGACTGTCTATGCCGTATAAACATACTGTTCATGCAGGTGATCCTGCTGGTCTTTTCTCCCTTGCTGTGATGATATCAATGTCTCAATTTGCAATTTAGGTGAAAGATGAGAGTTCATAGATCAAAACCCTCAGATTTCCAGAACCAGATGATCAGAACTGGAAGGTCAAAGGTTAAGCAAAAGACTAAATGTTCATAAGTACAGGGAGTCCACACACACCAGACGTCCCAGTTCTGAAATACTCTCTTCCTGTTTAGATTGGATAGAAATACAACTCAGTGCAAAGTAGCATTTCTCTCACATAAGATAACACTCCTTTGAGAGCAGGGATATTGTGTTAAGAGTTAGCTGTTCAGAGTCCAAATGTTCTTCTCAAGAGCTTCCAGGGATTTAAATCTTTCCAAACCTGTTTAGAGAATATACATATTTCATTAACCTTTGCTTGTTCTGCTGGTGGTAAATGCAACTCGGAAAGAAGCTGGTTTTATCCTCAATTGAGGATTAGGTCATTATCTGGCACATCCTTGAGCTCTGTTACTGCCCAGGACTATGTGTTTCATCATTGTCCAGGGATCTGTTACGGATCATTCCTAAACCATAACACCACTTTACATACCGATCTCAAAACCACTAATTAGAACTGTAGAACAAAGCCTGAAGCAATCCCATGCAGCCTGATAGGTGCGACACACAGAGGTGAAAAGGAGAACCCAGAGAAATTCACATTTGTCCTGCCTATGACTTGGGTAGCAGCAATGAGATGGAGCCTAGACCAGCCTCAAAACCATGACACTGAGGAATTTCATGAACCCCAAGAAATTACATGGCTCCTTCTCATATGCTTTTCCTCTTTAGCCAAGCACTTTGTTCAGTACATCTGGGAAACTTTCCTCAGAAATAACCTAATAAAAACTTTGTTGCTTGTTTTTCTACTCCATTAAAGTAGTAGTTATCCACCTCCAAAGTCTTGGCCTTGGGGCTTTTTTGGTCCCCACCCTCAGTCTTTAACTGCAATTCCTGTAGCAAAGTTTCAGACATAGTACAGGCTACATTATTCAATTGATGGTCTTCGTCTCCCATTTTCTGAAACAGCTTTTACAGTAATTGGTTTTACTTGCATAGCCATCTTTCTTTGCTGTGAATATTAGGTATCTATCACCCAGATACAAAGAACTTAGCACAGTTCTCACCAGCTCATCCAAGGAAAACACCAGTGTCCCCGAAGCATTCCCTGTCTCCTCTCTGTCTGGGAGGTGACGCTTTCCTCCAGAAAGTGCTCTGGTTCCCTGGTGCCATTTGTATGCCAATACCTCCTTGAAGGCCTGACTCAATTACCTCGTGTCCTGATTTGAGCGACACAGGACTAATTTCTCTTCTAATACTTGGGAAGACTGCACTTATGGAAGAATCTAGTGTCTGAATTTGTGAAAATATTTACTTTGTAGCCAGCTATGGTGTGTGGGTTTCAAAGTCTCAGTGTTTCCGAGCTTGCCAGGTGCAGGGATGAGGAGGAGTGAGACCTGAACACTTGACCCAAGCTGGCCAACAGGATTATTTCATACCATGAACATCACATTCACTATAAATTAGAAAGTTTGCTGTGAAGTTGGCTCTCTCCCTTGATGGCTGCGATCCTGAGAAATTCTTGCCCTGGTGCTGGACCCCTGAGGCCTTCCCTTCCTCCTGAAGCCATCGTGCTCATAGTGTCTGACATTTACTGTCCACTGCTGGGAGTGCACAGCTTCCTACTGATATAATTGGCTGAGTATAATCTTTGCATATTCTGTATTGGTATCGGGATCAATATTGGTTCTTTAGTGCTATTAATGTTAATTATCTAATCTTACTCTATTAAATCTGTTTATATCTCAACTCCCGTGTTTTCTTGTTTTTTCCCCATTCCCCTTTCCGGGTGGGGAGGGGTCATTGGGTGATAGAATGATTGTCTAAATGACAATAAATTGTTATGGGTTTCTCAAACCATAACAGCTCGGTAGCCCCCTTTATCCAGCATACTCTCTCCTAATGCTTATAGTGCAGCTGGCAACAGAATTAGAAAATAGTTGGATCCAGGAAACATTAGGAAGCATTGGCCCAGAAAGTAACCAGCAGCCTACCATGAATCCCTCACCATCCTGTTTAAAGCTTTCCAGCTTTCCATCGCACACGTATCTCTGGTAATGTTTGTTGTTGTGTTTTTTTTTTTTTAATGGAATGAATTATCTGAAATGTTTTCTACAGTACATTACCTAGTTTAAATATTTTAAAATTGATTAAACTTCTTTCTACTTGACGAACTGGATCCCTGCATTATTAAAAACATTCCTTGCTCTACTCATTTCTCTTTATTTCCTTATTTATGCCAAGGGCTTGGGATATTTTTCTTACTTCCTCTAGCCTTCTTTGTTTTAAATCTGACTCAAATTGAGTATTTAGGGAAAGAAAGATGACACCATATTCTGTGCAGTCTCTCAAAGTTTATCAAAGAACTTGATTAGTCAAATCTTGGCCTTTGTCAGGATTTAGTGTACTATTGTGCTGACTTACAGCAGGTTCTGTAGACAGTCAGAAGCACATATACAGGGAGTAAGACTTGACCACTGCATTTATTTTCTAAGACCCCTCACAAAACCATTTATATAAATAGCAAATCTATCTACAGAGCCTGTGGGAGAACTCCTTAGAGACAGTAAGGAGAGGGAGAAAAATAGCATGATTTCAGAAAGGCACAGAGGATCGCATTTCATAATGATGGTTCACATTTTATTAACCTCTTAAAATGGTGTTCTTAATAGTTTACAAACACCAGGAACAATGGCTTTACAATCTTCCCTGTGGTGGAGCAATAACGACCTCCTATTGACAAAGCGGCCTGTTTTCTTCATCCCAAGGAACTGATTTCTGATGGTTCGAGCCAGGAAGATGTTCCTGTGGTCTGTTTATGTCTTTGCATGACTGAAGGAAAATCATTTGACCTTGTGTGAGCCGGCATAGGCAGGATGCAGGAACAACCACAAAACCATGGATGAAATGCAAAGATGTCGTGGTTTAGGCCAAATCGGCTACTGGAGACATAGGGGACCCCAGATGGGACAGACAGATGCTCCCCTCTACTCCTCTTCAAAGAGGGAGGCAGAGGAGGGAAAAAGAGACTTATGAGTTTAGAAGGAACTAAACTACTTTAATGAAATATTAATAATAAAATAAAAGGAAAAAAATGAAATATATACAAAACCGTATCAAGCTCCCAGGATGACAATCACAACACGGGCTGGCACTGGAGAAGTCCCAGACTGGACTCAGTGATGGACGGGAACTGGATTCCAGATCTGGATTCAGGATCAGGTCCAAAGGCAGACGAACAGACAGAGTCCTCCTCAGACATCGGCCATTGAAGGAAGAGAGAGTGAGAGCTGCCCCTTTGATCCCTCAGCTTTTATACTGAGCATGAGGCAGATGGGATGGAATGCCACGTTGGTCAGTTTTGGGTCACCTGTCCTGTCCGCTCCTCCCCACAGGTGGGACCCCTCTATGCTTTTCCGCTTCTGACCCTCCAACAGGGCAAGTAACAAAGTTAGCTGGCCTTGGGTGTTATAGCAATAAGTATAAGCAAGAGCCTCTCTGCATATCATTCCTTGGCATCAGCTATAAACATAGGTCTTATCACTCTGAGATAGCGAACATTGTCTGCACAATATGCTGTTAGTTTCAGTAGTTAGAAGAGGCCCAGCTAAGAAGCGAAGTTACTGAACAAAATTGGTCCTGTTTTACTTCAAACCAGGACAAAAGAGTAAATTTATTTCCGTTACCTCACCAACCAGGAGATCCCCGAAAGCAGCACCCCGTCAGAGGCACACAAGCGGGGACGCAGTCACCACAGAGCTCGGTCCACACTAGAGGATCACTGAACCTCCTGGTTTTGCCTTTATATCAGGGATTCATGCAGGCGTAGTTTACCACTGTGCTTTGATCTTTCCCACAGCAGGGCAGGAATCTCAAGCATGTTCAATAGGGTGCCTCTAAGTCTATGATATATGTGTTTTTCTATACACCAGGTGCAAGTCACTTGAACATGTTTACAATCCTCCTCGCCAATCTTCTGTTATTTTCCCACATTCCACCCCCTTGCTCAAGATGCTGCTTCTGCTGGGGCTGGCAAATCTGGAGGTGTCCATTTGGGCTTACAGGGTGTAGGGCAGGGTAATTTACAGAGGCACACAATAAACACGTATAGAAAAAGGAATAAACATATCTCTACAATAATGCTTTGAATCAGGTGTCCCACTCATCCTGTCAGGGAATTAAACCACTCAGCCAGCCAGGCAGCACCAGTAGATTGTTTCATTTGATGCATTAAGTCCTGGAGAATGTTGAATGACGTCCTCTACACTGGCTGATTCATCAGTTTTGTTGAAGCAACACATGCCTTCAAAATCGGAGCAGCGTTTATGTTGTCAAAGGAGATAGTCCACTGCCAATCGATTTGTAATGTTCCTTGGCCTACAGCCTTTACCTACTGGGAAAAATAGCAATGAAGAACATTAATATCAAAATCACTTAGCATAGTATAATTCTGTAATACAGCTACTGAGGTTGGCACGCCAATGAAACACGTCAAAAGATCTGGAGCTGTTAATCCTCTCTCAATACAAAAGGCAGATGAGTTAGTTACAGCAGAGGCCAACCAAATCCAAGTATTTACATGTTGATCTTGTGGAAATGTATCCAGGACACGTCCCTGTAGTACAAGACTACAAAGCATGACGAGCCAGCCTGTGATAAGGGAGGAAAATAGGAGTATCATCTCCTTCCAGTAATACATACGCCATTGCTCCAGCTCCTTCAGCTAACATTACTCTGGGTTTGATAACCTGATGTGGGGTAACTGCCCGCACAGATTGGAGAGCTATGGCTTATGCTTTTTCAGATTGAACTTCAATTCGATGTTGGGTTTGCAACAACAACAACACTGTTCCAATGCTATCTCCTCTAGATTCCTTGAAGATACCTGAAATACAAGAACTTGAGAATCTGATATCAATAGAGGATGTAAAATAAGAGAAGTTGGGGTACAGAATCATATGACATTCTCAGGGGTTATTATATGAATCTTCACGTCTAGACTAATAGGTCGCGGTCCCACCATGCAATCCGTCTGTGTAAACAATTCAGTTTCCCCTGTAGTGAATATTTTGGGAGAGATGCCATCTGGAAGAATGTGGAAGAATGGTAGGCATTGTGGAATATCCAATCTATCCCTAGCCCTTGAGCCCAATCTTGAACATTATGTCCACTAAAGTCCATTCCTTGGTCACTTTGTATTTGGTGAGGCAGTCCATACTGATGAATGAGTTGTTCTAATGCTTCGATTGTGTTATGTTGATTAGCATATTTGGTGGGTTTAGCAAAAAACAGTCCTGACACTGTATCCACAGTAGTGAATACATATTGCCACACCCTCAACAGGGGCAGAAGGCCCATGTAATTGACCTGCCAAGTATTCAAGGCCCATTGACTCCATTTTATTTTTCGCCATGGCCTATATAATGCCCTTAAATGTAGCTGCGTACAAATAGTACAATTATGTGCACATGTTTTATAAATATGTAATGGCTATTGAAAAGAAAGCATTAGCAAGATCTATCACCATCTTCCATGGTTGTAAATTTTTGCTGATTTTTTTCTATAAGAGTAACCACGTCTTGCACCGTAACGGCAAGTGGGACGTGGTGACTTTATTCAATTTTCTATAATCTACAGTAATTCTCCAAGTGCTGTCTGGTTTTCGAACAGACCAAATAGGATTAATAAAAGCAGTCATGGTTTCCTTAAAAATTCCCACTTGTTGAAGTGCCTGAATGGTTTGAGTAATTTCCTCCTCCCCCCCTGGAATATGATATTGTTTTACAGTTACCACCTTGGAAGGCACGGGCAACACAACAGGATCCCACTTCAGGAATCCAAAGACAGTTGTAGATCGAATAGCAAATCCCTCTTGCGAAGTCCCAAAGCAGAAGCAACCATTTAAAGTTTCAACTGTTTGTCCTGCCAACACATCAATACCCAAGATATATTCTTTAACTGGGGCAATTAACACTGTCATGGTAAATGGAGTGGCATTTCCTATTGTTAAGGTAACCTTAGCTCGGAGGGCAGGGGTTGGATTTCCCCCCAATCCACATATCTGTGATGTGGCTTCTTTATTATTAATATTAGTATGTAATACAGTAACCTCAGCTCCAGTATCCAGCAGAGCTAACACATGTAAAAACCCCCCAGACTGCTACTCTATAGTTAAAGGAACATAGGGGCATCGGTCCCTCTCACGGTAAAAGGCTACAGTAGCAGCAATTTTTGAGGACCTGCCAAACCTTCATTTCTGCTGTTTTGGCATTTGCCAGGTAGTTCCTTACCTTGAGGTAGCAGGCGGGGGTGGAGGGTGGGCGCAGAGTTGGTGGTGGGGCCAGGGGCAGTCAGCTCTTTTGCATAGGTGCTAACTTTTGCCATCAGCAAAACATTTCTGATGTGATCCCATCTATTTCTGATCATGGGACACTGGCTTTGCTTCCTCATCACCTGTGATGTAACTCCTTTTGGTTTTGCCAGCTTTCCTTTATTCACCACCTGCACAGATGGTCCCGAAGCTACTGCCCCATTTTCCCTCAAGATATTTGCTAGGGTGCCTACATTACCAACAGCATTTGTGACTGCTGGTATAATCAAGGATTTTAGTGAGGCAGGCTCTCCTCTCAAAAGCTGCTTTTTGATACTTCTCGTTACTGCTACCCTGTCTAGATTGAATCCCATAATCAATGCATGAGCCATTGCTGTTAATCAAATGTTCCCAGGCACAGCAGAGTAAGATGATAAGCAGTACAGCAAGCAGCGAAAGCAAAAAGCAGCCACTAACGAGTACTAGACTAACATACAGTAAGGCAAGCAAGTCCCATGGCAAGCACAGAAGCCTGCGGATTAATAGCTAAACATCAATAACAACTATAAATTTGATCTAGAGCATTTGAATCAAATCTGTCATTATCTTGAACCCTTCATGCCCCACATGGGGCACCAAAAAGGACTCTCGTGGTTTAACCCCGGCTGACAAATAAGCACCGCACAGCCACTTGCTCACTCCCCCCCCCCCCCCCCCCCCCCATTTATTAGCAATACACGATATCAACCATTCTACAGTATCTTGCAACCCATGGCACCGCTCTGTTTGAGTAGTAAATACTTCTTGCGTGATCACCTTTGCATCTTGTAAAGTCCTGATTTCCTTTTCCAGTTCTCTCATTTTACTCCATGCAACAACTTCACGGTCAAGAGCTCTAAGACAAAAGCACGAATGAAATGCAAAATTCTTGTTACCTTGCCAACCAGGGGATCCCCGAAGCAGCATCCAGGCAGAGGCATGTAAATGGGGGCACAGGCACCATGGAGCTCGGTCCACACTAGAGGATCACTGAACCTCCTGGTTTTGCCTGTATATCAGGGATTCAGGCAGGCATAGTTTACCACTGTGCTTTGACCTTTCCCACAGCAGGGCAGGAATCTCAAGTATGTTCGACAGGGTGCCTCTAAGTTTATCACAGGCCTATGTTATCTAAGCACAGATGTTTTACTTGTCCAACACACAAGGCTAAACAACAATTAATATGATATATGTGTTTTTCTACACCCCAGGTGCAAGTAACTTGAGTGTGTTTACAATCCTCCTCGCCAACCTTACGTTACTTTCCCGCAGACCTCTACGTGGTGTAATTTCCTCATCCATGCAAATGGGAGAATTCCTGTTCATTTGCACAGGCACTGCGAATGCAAGTTTTGCAAAGTGTGTTGTAAGCAGCAGAACAGGGAGCTGCATTGCATGAATGCAAAGGTTCATTCTATGAAACTGCTAGTACCTTACTGTGGTGGATTGAAAGACACGTACTCCGATATGCAGGGTCAAAATCGAAATCCGCTTTATTAAGCAAGCGTGCTCTTTATATACTTTTCTACCAAGGCCAGTAATTTTCCACCTTACTTGGTCACACCATCGCATACTCTAAAAAATAATGTTCCCACTGCAGCACCTCCTTATCTAGGGTGTTGCTTCCCACAACTCCCTCATCTGCCAAAGCAGCAGCTGCAGCTGCTCATTCCTCCCATGGCTTATGGCCTATTAGTTCTACCACACTTAACCTGTCTTTTGCCTCAGTCCCCACACCTTACCACTAACCAACCATGTTTGCCAAGTCCTCAAGTTTGTTGCCCCAAACCTTTGGTGTTCATAAACCTTGTCCATAGGCTTACAGGCATGGGGTATGCTTCTGGAGCTATTAGAGACAAGCTCACCTTCAATTGCATGTCCCAGATCTATCTTTTTAAGTCTCTTGCTGGCTTTTTGCATTTGGGGATTTTTGTCTTAGGGAAGGGTAAGATGTTCAGTTCTTTTGAGTTTTGTAGGCTGTAACCCAGAAGGACACACTGACCTCCGAACCTTTCAGCAGCAGAACTGTAAATATCTGTGGCTCACACTTCAGAAATGGCTACAGATTTAAAATCTGAGGCTCGATGCTAGAAGGACAAACAGTCCTTGGCATGTTGCTGAGGAATGTCCGAGAAGGAGGGCACTCAGTCCATTGCCCAACGGTCCCTTAATGCCCGTAGTGATCAGGTTAACGGTTGTATCAAAAAGCGTTTCTGTGACTGCGGAGGCCAGGTCCATTCTAGCGCTTCTGCTGGTTCGGGCATACAGGCTGGGGCTGCCAGGGGTGGGGGAGGGGGGGGCTTGTGTCATCGCGCACCCCCTCTGCATGCTGGCCCAGCGATTTCCCTGGCCCAACGGCTGAAGTGGTCTGCCGCCCTTGCCAAACCTGGAGCGACACTGGTTGGTGAAGTGCCTCCCCCTTTTTACATCGCGGACAGACCCCAGACCCCTTGGCCTCTGTCTTCTTCGGGCACTCTCTCTTAAAGTGGCGGGTCTTCCCACAAGAGAAGCACTTCTGGGGGCTGGTATGAAAGGCTGCGAAAGCCTGCGCTAAAAGGTCTATCTGGTGTTGGTGGGTGCCCACATTCTGGCATGCATCTATCATTTCTGTGATAGTAGGGTTTCCCAGGGTTTTTAAGATGCGTTTGCAATCAGCATTAGTATTCTCGACCACTAGCTGTTTCAGCAGGATCTCCCGCGCAGGGGCATTTTCTATCTGCTTATCAGGATCGACTGGCCTGGGATCGAAAGGGTGGTCTTCAGGCGACTCCTGATCTCCCACAGCCCTCACCACCGTGTCGGCTGACGCTGAATCCAATGGGGGGGTTGTGGGGGTCTTAGACTGTTCTCTGGGCTTTTGAGTATGCTGTTTCAAGGTCTCAAACATCGTCTGCCACGCAGAGAGCAACCCTGCCACTGTTTTGTCAGACCGGGTTGCCGAGTCCCAGAGTTTGACCCCTATCTGGTCCCGAGTTTTGGGATCGTAGATAGAACCGGAATCAATCACCAGGCAGTTTGACCGAGCCCGCATTAACAGCATTTTGAGATCTTGGAGGGGCATGGTCTTCCCGTGTTGCTTCAATATTTTCTGCATTACGTTCACTACGATTCTCTGCTCCTGGGAGATATCGTTCCCCCTCGTCCCCGGCTGATTACCTCCGTCCAGCAGTAGGTAATTAATCATGCAGGATCCCACTTCCTTTCAGCGATGCTGCTTCCTTTCAGCGATCCAATTTCAGCTTCCTTTCAGCGATCCAAGTTCAGAAGTTCTTCTCTGCCATCGGTCAGCGGGATGCTGCTTTTATAGCCCTGGGTTTGGGCGCCATTTGTGGCAGATTGAAAGACATGGACTCCCATATGCAGCATCGAAATCGAAATCCGCTTTATTAAGCAAGCGTGCTGTCCTGGTTTGAGGTAAAACAGGACCAATTTTGTTCAGTAACTTTGCTTCTTAGCTGCGCCTCTTATAACCACTGAAATTAACAGCATATTGTGCAGACAACGTTCGCTCTCTCAGAGTGATAAGACCTATGTTTATAGCTGATGCCCAGGCATGGTATGCAGAGAGGCTCTTGCTTATACTTATTGCTATAACACCCAAGGCCAACCAACTTTGTTATTTGCCATGTTGGAGGGTTGGAAGCGGAAAAGCATAATGGGGTCCCACCTGCAGGGAGGAGCGGACAGGACAGGTGACCCAAAACTGACCAACAGCGTATTCCATCCCATCTGCCTCATTCTCAGTATAAAAGCTGAAGGATCAAAGGGTCAGCTCTCTTCCTTCAATGGCCGACGTCTGAGGAGGACTCTGTCTGTTCGTCTGCCTTTGGTCCCAATCCTGAATCCAGATCCGGAATCCAGTTCCCGTCCGTCACTGAGTCCAGCCTGGGACTGCCCCAGTGCCAGCCCGTGTTGTGATTGTCATCCTGGGAGCTTGATATGGTTTTGTATATTTTTCATTATTTCCTTTTATTTTATTATTAACATTTCATTAAAGTAGTTTAGATCCTTCTAAACTCATAAGTCTCTTTTTCCCTCCTCTGCCTCTCTCTTTGAAGAGGGGTAGAGGGGAGCATCTGTCGATCCCATCTGGGGTCCCCTATGTCCCCAGTGGCCGATTTGGCCTAAACCACAACATGTGCTCTTTATATACTTTTCTACCAAGGCCAGTAATTTTCCGCCTTACTTGATCACACCATCGCATACTCTAAAAGATAACGTTCCCACCGCAGCACCTCCTTATCTAGGGTGTTGCTTCCCACAACTCCCTCATCTGCCAAAGCAGCAGCTGCAGCTGCTCATTCCTCCCATGGCTTATGGCCTATTAGTTCTACCACACTTAACCTGTCTTTTGCCTCAGTCCCCACACCTTACCACTAACCAACCATGTTTGCCAAGTCCTCAAGTTTGTTGCCCCAAACCTTTGGTGTTCATAAACCTTGTCCATAGGCTTACAGGCATGGGGTATGCTTCTGGAGCTATTAGAGACAAGCTCACCTTCAATTGCATGTCCCAGATCTATCTTTTTAAGTCTCTTGCTGGCTTTTTGCATTTGGGGATTTTTGTCTTAGGGAAGGGTAAGATGTTCAGTTCTTTTGAGTTTTGTAGGCTGTAACCCAGAAGGACACACTGACCTCCGAACCTTTCAGCAGCAGAACTGTAAATATCTGTGGCTCACACTTCAGAAATGGCTACAGATTTAAAATCTGAGGCTCGATGCTAGAAGGTTATTTTTGTCACAGACAATTATACTTGCAGTGCATGGTCATGAATATAAATAAAAGTTTATGCTTTGTGGCAAAGGAGAAAGCTTTTGGGGGGTGTTGTGATTTAATCCCATCCAGCAACTAAGCACCACACAGCTGCTTGCTCCCTCCCATCCCCATTGGGATGGGGGAGACAATCGGAAGTGTAAAAGTCAGAAAAATCATGGGTTGAGATAAAAACAGTGTAATCATTGAAATAAAATAATAATGATGATGATGGTAATAATAATAATAAATTGCAAGGAAAAGGAAAAAAACTAAAGAGAGAGAAAAATAAAACCCAAGAAAGACAAGTGATGCAAATGAGAACAATTACTCACAACCAGCCAACTGATGCCCAGCCAGTCCCCAAGCAGCGGCCCCCCTGCCAAACTTGCCCCTAGTTTTATTGCTGAGCATGACGTCATATGGTATGGAATATCCCTTTGGTCAGTTGGGGTCAGCTGTCCTGTCTATGTCCCCTCCCAACTTTTTGTGCACCTCCAACCTACTCGCTGATAGGGCAGTGTGAGAAGCAGAAAAGGCCTTGACTCTGTGTAAGCACTGCTCAGCCATAACTAAAACATCCCTGTATCAACATTGTTTCCAGCAATAATAGCAAAACATAGCCCCATACTAGCTGAATAAAAATTAACTCTATCCCAGCCAAAACCAGCACAGGGGGACAGTTTCAAAAGACTTCTCAATGACTCAGTCACCTTCAGGGGCATTGCTGGCAGTTGCTGGTGGTGCATACTGAGCTGGATAGGAAAGGAGGATGTCTGTCTGACATACAAAATGAAGGCAGTCAGTTTGGTGCAAAATAAACACACGGGAGATCAGCATCATTTATTGTTTGTGTACTGAGGTCCTGCCTTAACATCTTCTCTTGATTAAAGATAATAGTTCCTCAAACAAATGAAGGCTTATCAAGCCCTACAAATGATCAGTCTAAGGCCTTCTCCACGGGAAGATACACATCCATGTAGAGATGCACCAGACAGTCCTCCCTGCCCCTGTGTGTATATCTGGCTCACATAGCAGCAAATAGAGGATGGTTGGCATTGTATATTCAGCTGTTTTCCCTCATCAGCACTGCAGCTTGCATCTAGCCCTTCTGTCCTGTGCCTTCTAACTGCTGACCAGCAATTGACAATTTTAACTATTATTGCTAGGACCTCTTGAATCTGAAACTGCAGTCCTGAAGAGGAAGGTAGCCACAAAAGAGCAGGTGAAAGTTTTCATGCAGAAAGGAAATTAATATTTGCTCTTGCATAAAACCAAAGCAAGCTATAAATCCTACCTATGAGCCAAAAGAGGGAAATTGCAAAACAAAAAATACCCCTAAAACAAACAAACCAAAATCTTATGATCACCTGGAAGTACAGCCAACTTAAAGAGCACCTCACAGAGCAGCTGGAAGAGTTCTTTACATCATCACCAACAGTTGCCTTGCAAGATGCACAAGTCAGAGGTAAGTTAACCTGCCTATAGAAACTCAGACAGTAGCAAAGGAAACCCTTTATTGGTTTTTCAGTTGGGTAATGATGAAATTCCAGTAAGGAGTCTGAGGGCGATAAAGACAGACTTCAGGGCCCTGGGACGGCTGGTCAGGGGATCAGGAGCACAAATAGTGTTTGCTTCTATCCCAACAATTGCAAAGATGGATGCGAAGATTAACAGGAAATGCCAGCTAATCAATGCCTGGCTCAGAGACTGGTGTCGTCGGCAAGATTTTGGGTTCTTTGACCATGGGCTGCTTTTCAGGACACCAGGCCTGCTGGCAACAGACAGCAAAAGCCTGTCTCAGAGGGGGAAAAGGGTTTTAGGGCAGGAGTTGGCGGGGCTCATTGACAGGGCTTTAAACTAGGTTCGAAGGGGGATGGGGATAGATCCAAGGTTGCTAGCAAAAATCCTGAAATTGGTGGGCTGGCACTAGACTTGGAAAAGACAGGGGGTGTAACCGGGCTCCTTAGGAAGATGTCTGGGGATAGCAGAACTTTAGCTCCCTCCAGTAAAAAGGAGAAAGGACCTATAGCCCACCTGAAGTGCTTATACACTAATGCACGTAGCATGGGCAACAAACAAGAGGAGCTGGAAGCCATCGTGCACCAGGGTAATTATGATGTAGTTGCCATCACAGAAACATGGTGGGATGACTCTCATGACTATAATGTTGCCATGGATGGCTATAGACTCTTCAGGAAGGATAGGCGAGCAAGAAGAGGCGGGGGGTGGCCCTATATATCAGGGAGTGTTATGAATGCTTTGAATTAGAAGATGGTAATAATGGGATTGAGTGTTTATGGGTAAAGATCAGGGGGAGGGCTAACAAGGCAGATATTGTAGTAGGAGTCTGTTATAGACCGCCCAACCAGGATGAGGAGGCAGATGAAATATTCTATAAACGGCTGGGAGAAGTCTCAAGGTCGCGAGCTCTAGTCCTCGTGGGTGACTTCAATTTGCCGGACATCTGCTGGGAATACAATACAGCAGGGAGGGAACAGTCTAGAAAGTTCCTGGAAGGTACTGGGGATAACTTCTTAACACAGTTAGTGAAAGAGCCAACTAGGGAAAGTGCCCTGCTGGATCTGTTGTTTGTCAACAGGGAAGGTCTTGTGGGGGATGTGATGGTCGGAGGCCGTCTTGGCAACAGTGACCACGAAATGATAGAGTTCTCAATTCTGGGAGAAGCAAGGAAGGGGGTCAGCAGAACTGCCACCTTGGACTTCCGGAGGGCGGACTTTGGGCTCTTCAGGAGCCTGGTTGAAAAAGTCCCCTGGGAGGCAGTCCTCCAGGGCAAAGGAGCCCAGGAAGCCTGGATGTTTTTCAAGAAGGAAGTCCTAAAGGCGCAGGAGCAGGCTGTCCCCATGTGCCGGAAGACAAGCCGTCGGGGAAAAAGACCGGCCTGGCTAAGCAGGGAGCTAGTGTTGCAGCTTAGGGAAAAAAAGAGGATATATGGCCTTTGGAAAGAAGGGCAGGCCACTCAGGAGGACTACAAAGAGGTAGTGAGGCTATGTAGGGAAAAAATTAGGAAGGCCAAAGCCCAGCTAGAACTAAACCTGGCTTCTGTTGTCAAGGACAACAAAAAAAGTTTCTATAAATATATTGGCAATAAAAAGAGGACTAAGGATAATCTCTGTCCTCTAGTAGACCAGGCTGGTAACGTATTGACCAAGGACGAGGATAAGGCTGAGGTACTTAATGCCGTCTTTGCCTCAGTCTTCAGCAGTAGGACCAGTTGTTCCTTGAGTTCCCTAACCCCTGAGCTAGAATACAGGGATGGGGAGCAGAATGAAGCCCCTGTAATCCAAAGGGAAATGGTGAGGGACCTGCTTCAGCACCTGGAGGTGCACAAATCTATGGGGCCGGATGGGATCCATCCAAGGGTACTGAAGGAGCTGGCGGAAGTGCTCACCAGGCCACTCTGCATCATTTATGAACAGTCCTGGATAACCGGGGAGGTCCCAGCTGACTGGAGGTTGGCAAATGTGACACCCATCCATAAGAAGGGCCGGAAGGAGGATCCGGGGGAACTACAGGCCAGTCAGTCTGACATCGGTGCCTGGGAAGGTCATGGAACAGATCATCCTCAGTGCCATCACACGGCACATGCAGGAGAACAAGGTGATCAGGCCCAGTCAGCATGGGTTTGTGAAAGGCAGGTCATGCCTGTCAAACCTGATCTCCTTCTATGATGAGGTGACCCGCTTAGTGGATGAAGGAAAAGCTGTGGATGTTGTCTACCTGGACTTTTGCAAGGCTTTTGACACCGTTTCCCATAGCATTCTACTGGAGAAACTGGCTGCTCATGGCCTGGACAGGTGTACCCTTCGCTGGGTAAAAAACTGGCTGGATGGCCGTACCCAGAGAGTGGTGATAAATGGAGTTAAATCCAGTTGGTGTCCAGTGACAAGTGGTGTCCCCCAGGGATCGGTGCTGGGACCGGTTCTCTTTAATATCTTTATTAATGATCTGGATGAGGGGATTGAGTGCACCCTCAGTAAGTTTGCAGACGACACTAAACTGGGGGGGCGTGTTGATCTGCTTGAGGGTAGATTGGCTCTGCAGAGAGATCTGGACAGGCTGGACAGATGGGCTGAGGCCAATGGTATGAGGTTCAACAAGGCCAAGTGTCGGGTCCTGCACTTGGGTCACAACAACCCCATGCAGTGCTACAGACTGGGGGCGGAGTGGCTCGAAAGCTGCCTGGCAGAGAAGGATCTGGGGGTGTTGGTGGACAGCCGGCTGAGTATGAGCCAGCAGTGTGCCCAGGCAGCCAAGAAGGCCAACACCATCCTGGCCTGCATCAGGAATAGTGTAGTGAGCCGGAGTAGGGAAGTAATCATCCCCCTGTACTCGGCACTGGTGAGGCCTCACCTCGAGTACTGTGTTCAGTTTTGGGCCCCTCACTACAAGAAGGACATTGAGGTGCTGGAGCGTGTCCAGAGAAGGGCTACCAGGCTGGTGAGGGGTCTGGAGGACAAGCCTTATGAGGAACGACTGAGGGAACTGGGGTTGTTTAGCCTGGGGAGGAGGAGGCTGAGGGGTGACCTTATCACCCTCTACAACTACCTGAAGGGAGGTTTTAGAGAGATGGGGGCTGACCTCTTCTCCCACGTGGCAAGTGATAGGACAAGAGGAAACGGGTTCAAGTTATGTCAGGGCAGGTTTAGATTGGATATTAGGAAGCATTTTTTCACTCAAAGGGTTATTAAACATTGGAATGGGCTGCCCAGAGAGGTGGTGGATTCACCATCCCTGGAGGTGTTTAAGAAAAGGGTAGATGAGGTGCTTAGGGACATGGTTTAGAAGTGGGTGTTTTTAAATCAGGGTAGGTTAACGGTTGGACTTGATGATCTTAATGGTCCCTTCCAACCTCACTTATTCTATGATTCTATGATTCTATGATTTGCAGAGCCACTTCAATCTTGAGAAGTTCCTTCTTCAATGTGCTGCAAGGGCAGGAAAAAATTTATTACCTTTTATTGGCTTACCGAGCTGTCACAGTTTGGGCTGGACTGGCCAATGAAAATGAATGACAAATGCTCTCCCCCACCTCCCTCTCCAAGGAGAGGACAGAGAGAGAGAAAGATATTTATGAGTTTGGAAAAAACTAAACTACTTTAATGGAAATATTAATAAATTAATAAAATAATAAAAAAAGAAAATAATGAAATATATACAATATATACAAAAGCCCTGTCTGCTCCTCCCTGCAGTTGCGACCCCTCTACGCTCTTCCGCTTCCGGCCCTCCAACAGGGCAAATAACAGAAGTTAGCTGACTTTGGTTGTTATAGCACTAAGTATAAGTGAGAGCCTCTCTGCATATCATTTCTTGGCATAAATTACAACCAATCAGGTCTTATCACTCTGAGAGCAAACAGTTTCTGCACAATATGCTGTTAATTTCAGAAAGTTCAGTTAGTTAGAAGAGACTTAGCTGCAAAGTAAAATTACAAAATAGAAAATGGGTTCTGGTTTATCTCAAACCAGGACACCCAGCTGCTTGGAAGTCCTAAAGGGTCACTGCTGATTTTCTACAGGTTATTCTGGCCACTGTAAAGCAGATAACATGCAGTATATATTCTCTAGTATATACCTTATAGCTGTATATAACATACATGCGTATAATATACATATCATATATAGCAACATATCATATAGCTTCAGATGGGTTCATCTGGAATAGGGCATCTTTGTGAAAATCTGAGAGAGGGGAGTCAGTGTACCAAGGGACCAAATATCTGGAAATTTGTCTTGCACAGCTCTGCAGAGGAAAACCCTATCAGTTCCATACAATCCTGGCAGTACTGTATCAGACTTCTCCCCTTCACTTGTCCTTCTTTCTCTCTTTTTTTTCCTCATGATTTTGTCTAACTCTGGTGCTTTACTGACACTGGCTAACCCCTTAGATCCCTTGTGTCCACTATTTGCTTCCACCGAACTGCAGTTAGTGATGTTCTCTGCCCGTAAGGACATCACAGTCTGACCCTTTGTGCTTATACTTCAGTTTGATATTTTATTAATTTGAATAAAAGATATATTTTACTTTCCAGTTTATTGATCAGCTGTGTACAGTTCTTAGCTTGGGATAAAAAGATGTTTAATGAAAGCTGCGCTGCCTCCTCCCATATGGAGAGTTTGTAATTGCACATGACATTATATGCTTCTGCTATCCCTCAGTGACCACAGAGGTAAATCTAAACAGATATAGATATCTATAATGATGCAGCCTATCCATACTAAATGTTATTCAAGCAAACCAGTCCCCATCCACAGGCTTTTCCTTCTCACCAATATTCCTGGAGAGGCAGTTCTGGGCAACATAGCCATGCTCTTCCACTTCATGTGGAAGTGATAGGCAGCTAAAATGGGTAGTCTCTTTACCACTAGGTTCAAGGGAATTCTTCTTCCACAGATGGGTCATTGTATAATGGCTTTACTGCAAAGTAATGTATGATTACTATTCTTGAGACACTAAAAAAAAAATAAAAAAATCAGATAATACTGCTTAGTCCTAAGCAGTTATCGGTCTTGCTTCAATATGTTGGAAATCCTTTGCATAGCAGAAGCCTAGGACTTATGTAAACATAATTTAGATTGTATCTGACATCAAAAACAGTAAAAGAAATCTGCTCATGAGGGTCGTGAGTCACACAGGATTTACGAGTAAAGTTGTATATGATTTCTTAGGAGGAAAATATTTTCCCGCTCTTAAACGAGCACAAAAAGATCTCAGAGAGAAACAGATAGACCTAGGTTAGGTGATACAGGCTGTAGGAAGGCTTCCTAGAGTTCAAGAAGGGAAGGACGCTTAGGAGAGAGCTAGTTTCAGTTGGGCCATGACAGGAGGGACTTTGGAGGACCTCAGACCTGTGTTGCGGTTTAGGCTAGGCTAGCAACTAAACGAATGACAGATGCTCTCTTTAACCTCAATTCTTTCCCAAATTTATCGGAAAATTTTAGTGGCCTGGTCCACTCGTTGATTGTTTTGATGTTCCTCAGTGACCCAACTCATAGGTACATGGGCATCTTCATGACGTACCTTTACGACTAGGTTCACTAGATGGTCAGCAATGTCTTGCCACAATTCAGCAGCCCAGATAGGTTTACCTCTGCACTGCCAGTTGCTCTGCTTCCACTGTTTTAGCCACCTCCACACACCATTTGCCACCATCCATGAGTCAGTATAGAGATAGAATACTGACCATTTTTCTCATTCAGCAATATCTAAAGCAAGTTGGATGGCTTTCACCTCTGCAAACTGATTCAATTCACCTTCTCCTTCAGCTGCTTCTGCGACTCGTCGTGTAAGACTCCACACAGCAGCTTTCCACCTTCGATGTTTTCCTAGAATACGACAAGATCCATCAGTAAACAGAGCATACTCTTTCTCATTATCTGAGAGTTCATTATACAGTGGGGCTTCTTCAGCATGTGTCACCACCTCTTCTGGTGGCATCCCAAAGTCTTTGCCTTCGGGGCAGTTTGTGATCACTTCTACAATTCCTGGACAATTGGGGTTTCCAATTTGAGCCTGCTGTGTGATTAATGCAACCCATTTACTCCAGGTAGCATCGGTGGCACGATGAGTAGAAGGAACTTCACCCTTGCACATCCAGGCCAGTACTGGTAACTCTGTGTGTGTGTACTTTGTTGACTGCTCATAAAACGTAAGTAGCTGTTTTAATAAAAATAATAATTATAATGTAGAAGTCCATACCAAATGCCAATGTTTCTCTGAGAAACAAGGTAAGCAAATATTTCATTAAACATTACGTGAGCAGAAACCAACCTGAATTATCCCTTGATCATAGGATGATCGCAAAAATTAGGAAAGACCATTTTCATACCATCTGGCAACCTTATCAGGTAACAACTGATCAGAGGCTTTTTGTCTAAAAGATTTTTCCATTTGAAAATGTCTTCTTTTTCCATAAAATACTTCCAGTGTAGCAAAATTCAGCACAGGGAAAACACTTTGAAACAAAATTTTTATAATCATACAAACAACATTTTCACAGAATCACAGAATGGTCAGGGCTGGAAAGGACCTCTAGAGATATTCTAGTCCAACCCCCCTGCCACAGCAGGGACACCTACAGCACGTTGCACAGGATGGCGTCCAGGCAGGTTTTGAATGTCTCCAGTGTGGGAGACTCCACAACCTCTCCAGGCAGCCTATTCCAGTGCTCTGCCACCCTCAAAGGAAAGAAGTTCCTCCTCATGTTAAGATGGAACTTCTTATGCTCAAGTTTGTGCCCATTACCTCTTGTCCTATCCCTGGGCACCACTGAAAAAAGACTCTTCTCATCTACCTGGCACCCTCCCCTTAAGTATTTATAAGTATTGATAAGATCCCCCCTCAGTCTTCTTTTTTCTAGACTAAAAAGACCCAAGTCCCTGAGCCTTTCCTCATAAGAAAGATGTTCCAATCCCTTAATCATCTTGGTAGCCCTCTGCTGGACTCTCTCCAGCAGTTCCCTGTCCTTCTTGAACCGGGGAGCCCAGAACTGGACACAGTACTCCAGATGCAGCCTCACCAGGGCAGAGTAGAGGGGGAGGATGACCTCCCTCGACCTGCTGGCCACACTCTTCTTGATACACCCCAGGATGCCATTGGCCTTCTTGGCCACCAGGGCACATTGCTGGCTCATGGTCATCCTGTTGTCCACCAGGACTCCCAGGTCCCTTTCCACAGAGCTGCTCTCCAGGAGGTCAGCCCCCAACCTGTACTGATGCATGGGGTTATTCCTCCCCAGATGCAGTACCCTACACTTGCCTTTGTTGAATTTCATCAGGTTTTTTTCTGCCCAACTCTCCAGCCTGTCCAGGTCACGCTGTATGGCAGCACAGCCTTCCAGCGTGTCAGCCACCCCTCCCAGTTTTGTGTCATCAGCAAACTTGCTGATGGTACACTCTATCCCTTCATCCAGGTCATTGATGAATATATTGAACAGGACTGGACCCAGTACTGACCCCTGAGGGACACCACTTGTTACTGACCTCCAACTAGACTCTGCACCACTAACCACAACCCTCTGGGCTCTATCTGTCAGCCACTGTTCAATCCACCCCACTGTCCATTCATCTAACCCACACTTCCTAAGCTTGCCTGTGAGGATGATGTGGGAGACAGTATCAAAAGCCTTGCTGAAGTCAAGGTAGACAACATCCACTGCCCATTTCAAGACAGAATTTGTTTGGAGTGCAATTATCTTGTTAACTGAAGATTTTAAAATCTGTTTTATTGCTTTACTTCTGCAATTGCTTCCGGCAACGCCTACACCACCATGTCAGCATATATTTAAATACCAGCTCTGCAATATCAGTAGCATGTGATGAAAGCTTTCAGAAGCTGATAGCAATCTCTTTTTAAAAAACTATCTAGTCATTCGTGGTCACCTCTTTGTAGGTTTCCCATGCTTGTACACACTGGATGTATTTTCCCATGTACTTTTCACATATACATGGTCCTGCAAGCCCCTGTTTCAATTTAGCCTTCATCACAGAAGCCACTTACTGTCACTTCTGCAGCTTCTGTCACATCTTTCTGTACACATATCAATATTTTGGGATGAGTAGGCAGTCTCTGAGGTATGGGATAGCTATGTCATGTTGAGGTAACCATATGCCACATTTGTATAACAGTAATCATGGAAGTTTAGTTACACCTAAAGGTTCTGGGGGGAAGAAAGGTGTAGCTAGTTTACAAATGCTAATAGTCTGTAAACTGACTGAATCTCTTTAGTGTGGATATCTATTTTATTACTTCTGCTTTCCCAAGGTCAGGTCACAGACCTGGTGCGGTCAGTGGACTTCTGCATGTGACACCACTCCCAACTGCAGTCCTGTGTCCCAGGATGGTCCCAGCAGGCAGGGGGGATTTCTGCTGTGATTCTCAGAAGCCTTCACCAAGCTATCGTTGTATCTGTGCTGCCAGAACATCATCTGATATGATTCGACTTCTTAAGAATTTTGTTTGTACATCTTTCTGGTAACACTGAAATCTTGTCCTCGTTTTTTACCCCAAATGTCATTCTTTGCCATTTCTATCAACCTGATGACATCCCAAATATCGTGAAGTAGCTCCAATGAAATTTATTAATATTCATTGTTGGCACTGGTTACCAAGATGTTTTGCTGATGTCAAGTCAGTTTATATTTCTCCTTTTGTGGGCTTTGTTGAGCTCTTTTTAGTGCTTTGTTTGAAGCAAGTGGGTCTCTTGCAAATAGCTTGCCTCGTTTCTCAGTGAGTACCATGCTACCCATCTAACTCTTGTCTTCTGTGACAATATTATCTCCTTTTCCATTCTCTTTGTAGGTCCGATTGTTAGTTGTTTTGCTTTTGTAATTGAATTGATTTTCTGGGATTCAGCTCCTACAATAGTCAAACTGTTTTATCTGTTATCACAAGTAACAAGTCTGGAAGACATCCTGGTCCACAAAAAAATAACATCATGGAAATTTACTAGCCTTCTGTCTGCCTTGATGGAACAGAAGTTTTAGTTCCTCCTGCTTCACCTTCAGTTTGTCATTTGTCTATAAAAGGAACATTTCTTTTGGCTTCGGGGTTGTTAGGGTCATATATTTTAATAAAAGCAAAGGCTTCTTTGTTCCCTTTGTTATCTACCTGAAATCCCAGCCTCTTTCCCTGTACTCTGCTTTTAAGTTGCATTGTTTCTGGTTTTGTGAGCATGCCATCATATGATTTTAATTTGCTTTGTTTTGCTGCAATTTCACTTTCTTTCCTTGCAAAAGGTTCAGGATGCCTGTGACATAAAACACTGAGCCATGAGCTGCTCTCCAGGAGGTCAGCCCCCAACCTGTACTGATGCACAACCGTCTGAGCTCTATCTGTCAGCCACTGTTCAATCCACCCCACTGTCCATTCATCTAACTCACACCTCCTAAGCTTGCATGTGAGGATGATGTGGGAGACAGTGTTGAAAACCTTGCTGAAGTCCAGGTAGACAACATCCACTGCCCTCCCCTCATCCACCCATCCAGTCACGCCATTGTAGAAGGCGTCAGATTAGTCAGACATGACTTCCCCTTGGTGAATCCATGTTGACTACTTCTGATAACCTTCTTTTCCTCCAGATGCTTGGAGATGACGCCCAGAACAAGCTGTTCCATCATCTTTCCAGGGATGGAGGTGAGGCTGACCGGCCTGTAGTTTCCCGGGTCATCCTTCTTGCCCTTTTTGAAGACTGGAGTGACATTGGCTTTCCTCCAGTCCTCAGGCACCTCACCTGTTCTCCAGGACCTTTCAAAGATGATGGAGAGCAGCCCAGCAATGACTTCCACCAGCTCCCTCAGCACTCGTGGGTGCATCCCATCAGGCCCCATGGACTTGTGGGTATCCAGCTTACTTAATTGTTCTCTAACTTGTTCCTCTTCAACCAAGGGAAAGTTTTCCTTCCTCCAGACTTTCTCTGTTACCCGCAAAGTCTGGGACTCCTGAGGGCTGGCCCAAGCAGTAAAGACAGAAGCAAAGAAGGCATTCAGCAACTCAACCTTCTCTGCATCATCTGTCACCATGACACCTGTCATGTTCAACAGTGGGCCCACATTTTCCCTAGTTTTCCTTTTGCCTCCTATGTACTTGAAGAAACCCTTCCTGTTGACCTTGACATCCCTTGCCAGCTTCAATTCCAAGGCTGCCTTGGCTTTCCTCGTTTCATCCCTGCATACTCTGACGGCATTCTTGTATTCGTCCCAAGCAGTCAGCCCCTTCTTCCACATCCTGTAAACTTCCTTCTTCCACCTGAGCTTTTTCAGAAAGCCTTCTTGCAGTGGGTGAGCTTGATGTACTTTAAAAAGGTAAAATTTACTTTTAAAAGGTAGAATGCATTTTAGAAGGTAGAATTTCTCATGAAGCAAGAGCAAAAGGCTGTAAAAAGGTTACAAGGCCTTGTGAAACAAGACACTTTGTATAAACAATACATGCCTTGCTAATGAAAGTACCCTTGAAGAAGAACAGAAGGCTGATAACAAGGGAACATCCCTATGCAGAAAGTGCTGAAAACAGCTGAAAACTGGACAGCTGCTGGAAGAGGCCCAAAGTCAACAAAGATTTGCAGTAACTGGGGGAAATGTAAAGACCGCAGTGGGAGATTGTGACCACTGACTCAATTAGAGACTGAACAGAACTGATCCCCTCACTGTACTGGAGCATGCGCACATCAATTAAAGGACATTGTAGCTTTAAATGAAAGCAAGAGACTGTACTAACCAATAGAAATTGTTAAGATAAGGTACTAACCAATAATTATAATTAAGGGTGTGTATTTCTGTGTTTTGAACCGTATAAATATTCCAAAGAGTTTGTAAGCCAGTGTGCTAGCTTTGTGGATTACCACCTAGCATCCATCTCTGTGCAGAAATTATATAAATAAATACCTCTGCTCTGTGTGCACATTGGCATCTTGCACACCAGGTAAACGACCCCACTTTGGGACAACAGGCTGAGGGAATACACCCTCCTAAGGCACGGGTGCCGCCAGCTTGGTGCAAGGACAGCCCTGCCTTTCCTCTCGGATGTAGGGCATTGCAGGCCAGATGCTAAATGAGCACCCAAAATCCAGGCACTGAACAGGGTTGCATTGCCCCACTCACCATCCAAGTGCAGATGCCCCAGTTAGACCATACACAGAGTGGGAACGTACAGAGGAATACAGCTAGACACACCAGTGGGGACAGGAGGGAGTAACGAGGCAGCACGGTCAGCCTGCACAGCTGTGGCGGCTGCAGAGTGAGGCCGAAGTGCTCAGTTTTCTTTTTAGCACTGCAAAGGAAAACTTTAGTGAAGGTTTAAAGAAGGATAACAACTGAGCTTTGGAAATATTTATGGGGTGTTCATGCAAAGATTAAGTACAGCAGGAGAGAAAGCATGGGAAGGCCTGTTTGAACCCTTGCAAGGCAGACAATTAAGGCAAGCATCACTGACACAGCAGAGGTCAGTGAACCTATACCAAAAGAATGCTAGGCAGTGATGAGTTTCAGAGAAAAAATAAAACACTGTCCCCTCCTAAACCACTCTCCCAGGCTGATGCAATGGGACCTACTTTAACCCTTACAGTTGCTACAAATTTCCTGCTGCCAGTGCCAGCTCTTGCAAACTATCACAGGGTTCCTTATTACCCTTCAAAGTGACGTTAAAGAGAGCCTGAGATTAAAAAAAAAAAACCAAAAAACAAACAACAGGTTTGTTTAAACAGTATTTTCACAGGCAATATACTGTTTCAATGGGTAACAAAATCTAACAAACAGGAACCTGCATGAAGGAGCCCAACAAAGCTCAGCTTTCATTCTCTGCATTTGAAATAAATGATTACATGGGCAATTACATGGGCTACTCAAATTCCATCAGAACCGGTACAAGTTGCCCCGGTGACCAGGAAGCAGAAAAGGAGGTCAGCTCATTCCCTTGCCCCTTATGACAAGGACCAGCTCGAGCTAGATAGCTTGGGAGAGAGTTCTGATGGAGATCCAGGAGAGGGTCCTTCTAAAGCAGGCAAAGGAAAGGGTCCTTCTCAGGCAGTGTCAATGCAGGAGGAGGACTCAGATGTAGAAATAGTCATTTCATCCTTTTCTATGAAGGATTTGTGAAATATGAGGAAGGACTTTAGTCATCATGAAGGTGAGACACTTCTGGTTGCTCCAATGCTGGGACATACTTTTGGGATTTATGTATGCTTTCAATCCTTTTTTTTTGTTTTGTAATGGAAGATGGGAAACCGAGTTTTGTGTGATTATTTTTTTTCCTTTTTCCCCATATGCTGTTTGCTACCAATTTGCTGATGTTGTATACCAATTAACATTATTGAGAGTTTTAAATTTCAAGTCATATTAGGCTATTGTGGATAGTGCTGAGGTATAACCATGTATGCTGTATTACAGTTTTGAACTAAAGTAACAATTAGAGGAAATATCCTGTCTTTGGTTTTTTGTTGATAAGAAAGCATATTTTATTTTTTTTTTCATGTAAGTGTCACTTTGTTTGGAGTGAGGCATTTGGTTTTAAGAAATGCAAACATGGCATTGTATGTGGCATTGCTTTTAAGTACATGAAAGTATTTAAAATAAGCTACAGTAATGCATATTAGCTATATGTGTCTTTCTATAGCTGGAATGTTGGTTTTATATGATAAATTGAAAGTATAAAAGTATTTATGTTTTGATGGATTGCTAAAAATATTTGTAATGAAGGTGAACTAGATTTAATGCTGTATAAACAAGCATCTAATGGTGAACCATCCTGTTTTAAATGTATTTTTTGTTGCAGAATAGAGTCTTGGTCTTCTCTCATCATGCCTTTCATAACAGTCTTTTTTGTTGTGATCCTGGATTTCTATGTGGAATCCATATGCTCTGTCAAGATGGAAGCTTCCAAGCATGCTTGATATAGATCCTTTCTTATTTTCATTATTGCACTGCTTTTTATCAACTTTTAGACACATCCATTAACAGATCAGCTTCAAGCTATGAACAGGCTATCACACCATGAAAGCACAGAGCACATTCTTTCTGGAGGAGTGGTAGTGAGTGCTGTCATCTTCATTTTATGTACATATTCTTATTTATCATTTAATAAATCCATTGTCCATGTGACTGGGAAGCTAATCAGAAAATGGATGTGTGCAAAATTCTTTTTGATGAGCTTTTATGGATTCATTTAAATAAAAAGGGCCTGTAACAGTGCTCTTTTACTGTCTACAAAAAAAAAGAATGTAATAGATCTGTTGTGGAAGTGATGATCTAATATTACATAGCAATGAAATCTAATGATAAAACCTCAAGATGAAATTGACAATCGCTTTGCTGCCTGAAAATTTCATGTGTTTATTGCTGATAAACACATTATAAAATAGCTGTGAAGCTTAGAAACAGCAACAAAAACTTCAATACTTTCCTTGTAGCTGCCAATATTCTGTCCTCCCCCACCAGGAAAGGGCAGAAAAGCACCCTTATTGGTTATTCCCCTGAAGGCAATCCTCTCTATAACTTCATGGGTGATGCATTACAGCAGAGCTCTCAGTCATTACCCCAGTTTATTAAGGAATCACTGAAACCAATACCTGAGGAGTATGATTCTAGGCAGATCTTCTAATTCTTGTGCCTAAATCTGGTAAGTGCATGGGTTTTTTTCAAACCAAATCACAGTAGTACGTACATAGTACAGTAAAAAGAGTTATCCTTTAAAATGTTCCCAATATTGATTGTTTTTAAAGTAACCCTTGATACAGTAGTTTCATTAAATGGAATGTTAAAATAGAAGATTCTTATGCTAATCTTACAGTAAGTGGCAGGTCAGTTTGATTTGTTCTCACAGCGCAGCACTGGTTCTATCTATAACTATTATATCAGTAAGTAAATACTTGTATAATGATTGGAATATTAAGGTCCCATTCAAGATTGAGGTATCAATATTATGAGAAGATAAGCCTAACAACGCCTTCAAACATGGGGCCAACAAAATAGTAAGAGTGGGAATGAGTAATGTCATTTTGGAGTAGGCTGGTTTTATTTCTAGCTTCTCTCTATCTCAAATAGGAAAAGATCATGCAGTAAAACAAGATTGACAGAACATAATTTGCAAAGATTTCTCTTCATTGTTTGGCAATTATCCAAGAAAATAGGGGAAAAAACTTGAAGTATTCATGATAATTTTAAGGAATTCCATTATGGAATCTGAAAGATGGAAAAAAAAGTTTATAGGCAGACCAGTTAATAAATAACAGTAAATTGTTGTCGTGGTTTGGCCTGAGCCGGCAGCAACAAACCACGCGGCCACTCGCCCAACCCCCCACAGCTGTGGGGGGGAAATAGGAAGAAAAAGGCAAAACTCGTGGGTTGAGATAAAGGCAGTTTAACAGAACAGCAAAGGGAAGAGAAAACAGTAACAATAACACGGATAACGGAATATACAAACGCGATCAGGGCACCGCCGCTCACCGACCGGACCCGGACCCGCACCACCGCAGCCCGCGCTGAGCCGCGACTTCCTGCCCCCTCCCCCAGGCAGCTCCCCCCCCACCGTCCGGGCAAGGCTCACATGGTGTGGAATACCTGTGTCCTCTCCCATCCTTGGGGAAATTAACCCCATCCCTGCCGGAACCAGGACATTATCCACCCCTTATTCCATACCATCTGTGCCATGCCCAGATCCTACAGTTCCCAGTCTTTTACCACCACTTTCCCCTGTCTTTATATATATATATATACATATGTACATCTATATACATACAGATTTAGTCCCCACCGTCCATGGGCGATCCCTCTAAAATGTTCATTGAGTTAATTTAGTCCATCACTGTGGGCCGCATCTGTGAAAGCAGTCTCTCAGGACAGGCGAGATGGTGTGTGGTGCTGGACTGGTGCATGCTGCATTTTGGAGCTCGCACCTGGTGTACCCGGTGTGGCCCATGCCCGCAGTTTGCAGGTTGAAGACGTTGATCTCAAGGAAGTTGCTGGGCGCCAGCTGATGAGGTCAGTTCTTATTACCTCACCGCTGCACTTTACTCCCCTTTATCAAAGTCCATCTGTCATTGGTTTGGGAGATTCTCACCGTAGTACCCTTGATAGCAGTTATAGTAATGATGACACACAGTGACAGGGTCATTTAGCACATACCATCATAATATTTGATTCATTGACTATTCTCACCTAGAATCAAATCCCCATGAGGTACACATCGGACCTCCCCATCCTCCCACATCACCCACCACGTGCACCCAGGTCCTTGTGCAAAAGCAATCCCACGGATGGGTTTGCCTTTGCCTGAGGCAGGGCTAACCCAGACTGTCTTCCCTAACATATTCTTCATGTGCACTACAGGGACTTTATCCCCTTCTACTGTATGTGGAAGTTTTGATTGGGCAGGGCCAGCTCGGTTGGCAGATCCCCTGGTGTTGACTAACCAGGTGGCCTTTGCTACATGCGTATCCCAATGTTTGAAAGTCCCACCACCCATGGCTCTCAGGGTAGTCTTTAACAGTCTGTTGTATCGTTCTATCTTCCCTGAGGCCGGTGCGTGATAGGGAATGTGATACACCCACTCAATACCATGCTCTTTGGCCCAGGTGTCTATGAGGCTGTTTCGGAAATGAGTCCCGTTGTCTGACTCAATCCTCTCTGGGGTGCCATGTCGCCAGAAGACTTGTTTTTCAAGGCCCAGGATAGTGTTCCGGGCGGTGGCATGGGGCACAGGGTATGTTTCCAGCCACCCGGTGGTTGCTTCCACCATTGTGAGCACATGGCGCTTGCCTTGGCGGGTTTGTGGGAGTGTAATATAATCAATCTGCCAGGCCTCCCCATATTTGTATTTTAGCCATCATCCTCCATACCAAAGGGGCTTTAACCACTTGGCTTGCTTAATTGCAGCACATGTTTCACATTCGTGGATGACCTGTGCAATAGTGTCCATGGTCAAATCCACCCCTCGGTCTCGAGCCCATCTATATGTCGCATCTCTTCCCTGATGGCCTGAGGCATCATGAACCCACCGAGCTATGAATAATTCACCCTTGTGTTGCCAGTCCAGATCCACGTGAGCCACTTCAATCTTAGCGGCCTGATCTACCTGGTGGTTGTTTTGATGTTCCTCAGTGGCGCGACTCCTGGGTATGTGGGCATCTACATGACGCACTTTCACAGCCAGATTCTCTATCCGGGCAGCAATATCTTGCCACAGTTCAGCCGCCCAGATGGGTTTACCTCTGCGCTGCCAGTTGCTCTGTTTCCACTGCTGTAACCACCCCCACAGAGCATTTGCCACCATCCATGAATCAGTATAGAGGTAAAGTACTGGCCATTTCTCTCGTTCAGCAATGTCTAAAGCTAGCTGGATGGCTTTCACCTCTGCAAACTGGCTCGATTCACCTTGTCCTTCAGTGGCTTCTGCAACTCGTCGTGTGGGGCTCCACACAGCAGCCTTCCACTTCCGATGCTTCCCCACAATCCGGCAGGACCCATCAGTAAACAAGGCATGTTTCCTCTCATTTTCTGGTAGTTTATTATACGGTGGAGCCTCTTCTGCACGCGTCACCTCCTCCTCTGGTGATATTCCAAAATCTTTGCCTTCTGGCCAGTCCATGATCACTTCAAGTATTCCTGGGCGACTGGGGTTTCCCATTCGAGTCTGCTGTGTGATCAGTGCAATCCACTTACTCCATGTGGCATCGGTCGCATGGTGTGTGGCAGGGACCCTTTCTTTGAACATCCAGCCCAGCACTGGCAGTCGAGGTGCCAAGAGGAGCTGTGCTTCAGTACCAACCACTCCCGAAGCAGCTCGAACCCCCTCGTATGCTGCCAATATCTCTTTTTCGGTTGGGGTATAGCGGGCTTCAGATGCTCTGTATCCCCGACTCCAAAACCCCAGGGGTCGACCTCGAGTCTCCCCTGGTGCTTTCTGCCAGAGGCTCCAGGTAGGGCCGTTCTCCCCGGCTGCGGTGTAGAGAACATTTTTGACATCTTGTCCTGCCCGGACTGGCCCCAGGGCTACTGCATGAACTATTTCCTGCTTAATTTGTTCGAAGGCTTGTCGTTGCTCAGGGCCCCATTTAAAATCATTCTTTTTCCGGGTCACTTGATATAGAGGGCTCACAATCAGACTGTAATTTGGAATATGCATCCTCCAAAAACCCACAACACCTAAGAAAGCTTGTGTTTCCTTTTAACTAGTTGATGGAGACATAGCTGCTATTTTGTTGATCACATCCATTGGGATCTGACGGCGTCCATCTTGCCATTTTATTCCTAAAAACTGGATCTCCTGTGCAGGTCCCTTGACCTTACTTCGTTTTATTGCAAAACCAGCTTTCAGAAGGATTTCAACTATTCTATTCCCTTTCTCAAAAAGTTCTTCTGCTGTGTTACCCCATACGATGATGTCGTCAATGTAGTGCAGATGTTTCGGAGCTTCACCCTGTTCCAGTGTGGTCTGGATTAGTCTATGGCAAATGGTGGGGCTGTGTTTCCACCCCTGGGGCAGTCGATTCCAGGTGTACTGGACACCCCTCCAAGTGAAAGCAAACTGTGGTCTGCACTCTGCTGCCAAAGGGATTGAGAAGAATGCATTGGCGATGTCAATTGTTGCATACCACTTGGCTGCCTTTGACTCCAGTTCGTATTGAAGTTCTAGCATGTCTGGCACGGCAGCGCTCAGCGGTGGTGTCACTTCATTCAGACCACGATAGTCCACCGTTAACCTCCACTCTCCATTAGATTTTCGCACTGGCCATATGGGACTATTAAAGGGTGAGCGGGTCTTGCTGATCGCTCCTTGAGTCTCCAGTTGACGAATCAGCTTCTGGATGGGGATCAGAGAATCTCGGTTAGTGCGATATTGCCGCCGATGCACTGTCGTGGTAGCAATCGGCACCTGTTGTTCTTTGACCCTCAACAAACCTACCACAGAAGGGTCCTCCGAGAGACCAGGCAATGTAGACAGCTGTTTAATTTCCTCCGTCTCCAAAGCAGCTATGCCAAAAGCCCACCGGTATCCTTTTGGGTCCTTGAAGTATCCTCTCCTGAGATAGTCTATGCCAAGGATGCACGGAGCCTCTGGGCCAGTCACAATGGGATGCTTTTGCCACTCATTTCCAGTTAGGCTCACCTCAGCTTCCAATACAGTCAACTCTTGGGATCCCCCTCTCACTCCAGAAATACAAATGGGTTCTGCCCCTCTGTAACTTGATGGTATTAAGGTACATTGAGCTCCAGTGTCCACTAGAGCCCTATACTCCTGTGGCTCTGATGTGCCAGGCCATCGAATCCACACGTTCCAATAAACCCGGTTATCCCTTTCCCCCACCTGGCTGGAGGCAGGGCCCCTCTAATCCTGATCATAGTATCCATTACTCACTTGTTGCAGAAATGACTTGGAAGTCCCTTCAAGAGGATCAGAGGTAAGATCAGGCCTTCTACTCTGTTTGGGGGGCTGCCTGCTGGAAATGGGAGCAGCACTTTTCCTGGAGGGGTCCCCTTTTGTGATTGTTCTTCCTTGCAACTCACGTACCCGTGCCCGTAGGGTCGAGGTAGGTTGTCCATCCCACCTCCTCATGTCCTCACCGTGGTCGCGCAAGTAAAACCACAGGGTGCCTCGTGGTGTGTACCCTCTATACTCTCCCTCTTGAGTAGGGAAGCGCTTGCTCCTAATGGCTGAGATGCTGGCCTGTACAGGTGGGGAGTAGGACATATTCTCTTCAAGTTGTTGGACCTTCTGAGACAGTTTCTCCACAGCTGAGACAAGGGGGGAAGAGAGACTTTCTTCATATTGCCGGAGTTGGCCAGCCACCTCATCCACCGTTGGTCCCTCTTCGCCTTTCCATTCCATCACTGCCAAGGAGTTGGCATACGATGATGGTGCACTCCGTACGAACTTCCGCCATATGGGCCTTGTGCACTGGACTTCATCAGGGTCTGTGGGTAACTGCGCGTTATCTGGGTCATAGTAAATCATCTCCCGCACAGCTAATTCCCTGAGGTACTGGATACCTTTTTCCATGGTGGTCCACTTGCTCGGACGGCATACAACGTCTTCACTGAAGGGGTACCTTTACCTCACACCTGACAGGAGTCGCCTCCAGAGGCTGAGGGCTTGTGTCTTCTTCCCAATCGCCTTGTCAATGCCCCCTTCCCTAGACAGGGATCCCAGCTGCCTGGCTTCCCTGCCCTCTAATTCCAAGCTACTGGCCCCATTATCCCAGCATCGGAGCAGCCAGGTGACAATGTGCTCGCCCGGAAGTCGGCTGAAATCTTTTCGCATATCTCTCAGCTCACTCAGGGATAGAGATCGGGTGATTATCTCTGGTTCCATCTCTTCCTCCCTTTCCTTTGATGGCCCTGGTTCATCATCATCCCTAACTAAGCGAACTGATTTCTTGGTGTATTTCTTCTTCTGTACAGGAGCAACTGATACGGGCACGGGTTGGTTGTCCGGTTCAGCTGCAGTGTCCGCCACTGGGGTTGGAGCGGCTGCATTGTCTGCTACAGGGGTTGGAATAGCTGCAGTGTCAGCCGCAGGGGCTTGAGTGTCCACAGGGCCTGCCACCGGGATGGGAGTAACTGCATTGTCTGTCGCAAGGGTTGGGACAGCTGCAGTGCCTAATGGTTTGGTTTCCCCCTCTTTCCTCTGAGGGTGCCGCATAATACCGAGCAGTGTTTGGTAGATACTGGCCAGGGCCCAGCACAGTGCAGTGAGTTGTGCATCTCTGGAATAGCCACGGCATTTTCCTTTTAAAAATTCTACCACTTTATCAGGGTCCTGTAGTTGTTCGGGGGTGAAGTCCCAAACCATTGGAGGTGAGAAGTTCTCTAGATACCTACCCATATTCTCCCACATGCCATGCCACCCCTGACTATCCAGCCTCGGGGCAGATCTCTGGGTGGTAGTCTTAAACAGTTGTTTAACCCTGAACAAGACCTGAAACACATTCAGGAGACATAGCAATAGGACCAGACTGGTTTGAGCATCCAGAGGATATTCGAAATTCTCAAAACCTGGCCCGAAGGAGAAAAGGGGGGCGAAAGAGCCGGGGAAAATATCCCCCCCTGTTTCCCCCATAGATTGGGTGCGATTATTAATAAATTCTGAGAGACGGCGACCAAGGTATGGGCAGGACAGCAATACCGCATAAACACCCCAACACAGCGACCTGAGCAGTGATGCTATCGTATCATACGCTGATATCGCACAGGACAGCAAAATGATAATCCTGATCCCTCTCCCTGAGGTAACAAACAGCATCACGGGGAGTACATAGAGCACATAGGAATTTACATAACACAGCCAAGCAAACAAACGAAGGAACATTGTAACCAGCTATTATCTAATATAAGAAATATATATAACAAACTCGTGTTAACAATCTTGGGTCGGATCTGTCGTCATCTCAACCCTCTCGAGCCCCACGTTGGGCACCAAAAAGGACTGTCGTGGCTTGGCCTGAGCCGGCAGCAACAAACCACGCGGCCGCTCGCCCAACCCCCCACAGCTGTGGGGGGGAAATAGGAAGAAAAAGGCAAAACTCGTGGGTTGAGATAAAGGCAGTTTAACAGAACAGCAAAGGGAAGAGAAAACAGTAACAATAACACGGATAACGGAATATACAAACGTGATCAGGGCACCGCCGCTCACTGACCGGACCCGGACCCTCACCGCTGCAGCCCGCGCTCCACCGCGACTTCCTGCCCCCTCCCCCAGGCAGCTCCCCCCCACCGTCTGGGCATGGCTCACATGGTGTGGAATACCTGTGTCCTCTCCCATCCTTGGGGAAATTAACCCCATCCCTGCCGGAACCAGGACAATTGTACAGGGAAAATGTATGTATTAAAAATGTTTCCTTGTGTATCCATCTCAGAACTAATTCCTAAGATTTAAACAGTAAACTAGGTTAAGTTGGCCTATGCCCCGCATCAAAACCACTTCCATTAAGAAAAAAAGATGGTTTATTGTCATAAGAGACTCTCTTCTGAGGGGAACAGAAGGCCCAGTATGCCGACCAGACCCACTTCTTACGGAAGTCTGCTGCCTCCCTGGGGCCCAGGTTAAAGATGTGATGGGGAAACTTCCTACCCTGGTACAGCCCTCGGATTATTATCCATTATTGCTTTTTCATGTAGGCAGTGACAAAGTTGCAATAAGAAGTCCAAGGGCAATCAAAAGAGACTTCAGGGCCTTGGGATGACTGGTTAAGGGATCAGGAGCACAAGTAGTGTTCTCCTCTATCATTCCAGTTGCAGGGAATGATGAGGGAAGAAACGGGAAGATCCAGCAGATCAATACCTGTCTCCGTGACTGGTATCACCGGCAGAATTTTGATTTTTTGATCATGGGTCAGTCTACATGACACTAGATCTGCTGGCAACAGATGGGGTACAACTGTCTCAAAGGGGGAAAAGGTTCTTGGTGCAGGAGTTAGCAGGGCTCATTGAAAGAGCTTTAAACTAGATTTGAAGGGGGAAAGGGATAAAATCAGGCTCGCTAGTGATAAGCCATGGGGCAGCACACCAATGTTTGAGGGACAGTGTGCTAGCGAGGTCCTTCAGTCTGCTCCATGATGTGCTGAGTACACTGGAGCACATTTGAAATGTCTGTACGAAGGCACGCAGCATGAGGAATAAACAAGGGGAGCTAGAAGCTTTGGCCCAGTCCCAGAGCTACAACATCATTGGCATAAGTTAAACCTGGTGGGATGAGTTCTGTGACTGGTGTGCCATGATGGATGGTTATAGGCTCTTCAGGAGGGATAGGCAGGGCAGGCAAGGCAGGGGGGTGATGCTGTATGTAAGGGAGGGGTTGGATTGTATGGTGCTTACAGTTGTTGACGGCATGGTTGAGCGCTTCTGGGTAAGGATTAAGGGGAAAGCAAATAAAGCGGATGTTGTTGTGGGAGTCTTCTATCAACCACCCAGCCAGGATTATGACACCGCCAAATTATTCTATAAAGAATTAAGGGATATCTCTAGATCAGCTATCCTTGTACTTATGGGTGATTTTTTTAACTTTCCAGACATCAACAGCACATCATACAGTGGACACAAACAGGTCCAGGAAATTCCTGAAGCACGTTGAAGATAACATTTTGGTGCAGGTACTAAGGGAGCCGACTAGGAAAGGTGCCATGCTAGATTTGTTGCTTGTAAACAGAGAGGGACTTGTGGGCGAAGTGGTGATTGGTGGCTGTGACCATGAAGTGGTTGCGTTTCAAATCATTGGTGACATGAGGAAAAACTGCCAGCAAAACTTTGACCCTGGATATGGGGAGAGCAGGCTACTGGCTGCTGAAGGAACTAGTTAATAAGGTCCCCTGGGAATCTGCTTTTGAATGTATTGGGGTCCAGGAATGCTGGTCACTTTTTAAGAGCCATCTCTTGAGAGCGTGGGAGCAGGCAATTCCAAAGTGTCAGAAGTCAAGCAAGTGGGGCAGAAGGCCAGCTTGGCTGAGCAGTGATCTCCTTCTAGAACTTAGGCAGAAAAGGAAAGTGTATGGACATTGGAAGCAAGGACAGGTGATACAGGAGGACTACAGAGATGCTGTTCACCACTAGGGAGAAAATTCGCGTGGCCAAAGCTCGATTAGAGTTCAAGCTGGCCAGCACTGTGAAGGACAACAAAAAGGGCTTTTTAAAATATGTTAACAGCAAAAGGAGGATCAGAGATAACATTGGTGCGTTACTTGATGAGGTTGGTCACCTCACAAATAGGGACATAGACAAAGCAGAGACGTTTAATGCTTTCTTTGCCTCTGTCTTTAACACCCATGATGGGCTCTGGGAGCCCTGTGTTGGAAGACCATGAGTGGGGGGATGATAAACTCCCAGCCAATCCTGAAGTTGTTTGAGACTTGCTGCTCCAGCTGGCTGCTCATAAGTCTATGGGTCCCGATGGGATTCATCCCAGGGTACTGGAAGAGCTGGCCAATGTTATCACAGGACCTCTCTCCATTATTTTTCAACGGTCCTGTGAATCTGCAGAGGTTCTAGTCGACTGGAAGCTGGCAAATGTTGTCCTAATTTTCAAGAAGGGTAAGAAGGAAGACCCTGGTAATTACAGGCCTGTCAGTCTCGCTTCAGTGCCTGGTAAAATTATGGAGAAGGTTGTTCTGAGAGTTATTGAAAAACACTTGAGAGAGAACGCAGCCATTGATCATAGCCAGTGTTCATGAGGGGATAGTTCTGCTTAACTAACCGTCCCAGCATCTTGTGAAAATTAACCCTATCCCGGCCACAACCAGGACAATGTGGTGGGGTTGGATTTTAGAAAAGGTTTTGATACTGTCTGTCACAGTAACCTTCTGGACAAAATGTCCAGCATACAGCTAGACAAGTCCATAATATGATGGGTGAAAGGATTGGGCTCAAAGAGTTATAGTAAATGGGGTTACATCAGGCTGATGGCCAGTCACCAGTGGGGTTCCCCAGGGCTCAATTTTAGGGCTAGTGCTCTTTTTATGTTTTTATAAATGATCTGGATGCAGGAGATGAATGTACATTAAGTATGTTTGCCAGTGACACTAAACTAGAAGCTGTGGACTCCCTTGAGGGTAGAGAGGCCTTACAGAGAGATCTGGATAGACTAGAGAGCTGGGCAGTCACCAACCGTATGAAATTTAACAAGAGCAATTGCCGGATTCTGCACCTGGGATGGGGTAATCCTGGTTATACATACAAATTGGGGGATGAGAGGCTGGAGAGCAGCCCCATGGAAAGAGATCTGGGAGTTTGGGTTGATGGCAAGTTGAACATGAGTTAACAGTGTGCCCTGGCAGCCAAAAGGCTCAACTGAGTCCTGGGATGCATCAAGCACAGCACAGCTGGCTGGTCGAGGGAGGTGATTGTCCCCCTCTACACCGCACTGGTGCAGCCCCACCTTGAGTACTGTGTGCAGTTTTGGGTGCCTCGATATAAGAAGGACATCAAACTATTAATGTGTCCAGAGGAGGGCGACCAAGATGGTGAAAGGTCTCGAGGGCAAGACTTAGGAGGAGTGGCTGAGGTCACTTGGTTTGTTCAGCTTGGAGAAAAGAAGGCTGAGGGGTGACCTCATCACAGTCTACAACTTCCTCAAGAGGGGCAGTGGAGGGGGAGGTGCTGATCTCCTCTCTCTGGTGACCAGGGATAGGACACATGGAAATGGAATGAAGCTGTGTCAGGGGAAGTTCAGATCAGACATTAGGAAAAGCTTCTTCACTGAGAGGGTGGTTGGTCACTGGAGCAGGATCCCCAGGGAAATGGTCACAGCATCAAGCCTGTCAGCATTCAAGGAGTGTCTGGACGATGCTCTTAGTCATACGGTTTAGTGTTAGGTAGTACTGCGAGGAGCAGGGAGTTGGACTCGATGATCCTTATGGGACCCTTGAGATATTCTATGAACTACTCTGTGAAGAAAATTTTTACAGAACAGATGTATAGACAGCATTGCTTTTGCACTAATAATGCATCAGATCAGAGTTGTTACATTTAATGACAAAATGCTTAAAATTTTGTTTGCACAACATTAATTTAAAATTCTAAATGAAAACTTAAATTTACTCATGTAGAGGGTTGTTTTCTTAGGTCTAAGGCTTTTGGGAGAGTCGGTTCAAAAATATCTCTTCATAGACTTGGAATGTATCACTTATTTTTGTTTTGCTGGAGGAGAGAGAAAATGGTCTAGAAATACTTTGAACAATACCTTTGAAAACTAGCAAGTGTCCTATGAAAAGTGTTCCTGGTTAGGAATAATTCAACCAGGATTTTTCTTACTGCCATCTAAAGACGGTGACGAGCTAGGAGTGCCGGTATATGAAAGCTTGAAAAGACAGAAGCGGAACGTAATAGGAGGACATCAAAGGTGGGGAGAAGATGAGTGGCCCCCTCAACGAATCATAAAGACATATGGACCGGCTACGTGGGTCCAGGACGGTAGCTGGGGATATAGGACCCCAATCTATATGCTGAATCGGATTATAAGGCTACAAGCGATAGTTGAGCTGATCACTAACAAAACAGCTTCAGGACTAGAACTGTTAGCTCACCAACAAACTCACACAAGGGCAGCAGTTTACCAGAATTGGCTCGCACTAGACTATCTGCTAGCAGTAGGGGGGGAGGGGGGGTGGGGTGGAAAATTCAACATATCTGATTGTTGTTTAAAAATTGATGATAATGGAGAAGCAGTACGAGGAATCGCTACTGATATCTGGAAAATAGCACATGTACCGGTGCAAAAATGGAAATCAATAGCAGATGCCAGTTGGTGGGATGGACTGCTAGGGGTTGCTTGGTGGAAGAAATTGCGACTGGTTTCGCTGTGTGCCTTAGCAAGCTTCTTATTTCTGCCTTGTTTAATACCTTGTTTCATAAGATTAATTCGCAGTGTAATCCAAGGAATGCAGATAACGGCCACATCTATAGATCCAAGGATGGCAGCATCAGGGCCTCAGAAACTCATGATACTGAGAAAACCTAAGAAAAAAAAGATCTCGAAGAAGCCACTCGAATTCTTACTAAAATGGAAGAATCCTGTAGAATGAATGTAGAACGCTTCAGCAAAATTAAATGATAAAAAGAAAAAGGGTGGAATTGTAATAAGTAATTTAGCAAAAGAATTTTGCTTCAGCTAAAATGGATGTGCATTTTCTACAGCTTCAGCTAAGATGGGTGTGTGCTTGCTATGCAGTTAACAGATACGTGCTTGCTATGGCTTCAGCTAAGATAGGTATGCGCTTGCTACGCATTTGGGGGAAGGGATAGTGTTAGATGGGAAATCGGAAGAAAACAACAGTTGAAAGTACCAAATTGTTGTGAAAAACAAAAGGTGGTGTCGTTAGCCAAGATAACCACAGGAGTGTGAAAAGTAAACAAGCCACCAGGAGGACAAGGTGATAAAGACTTCAAGGACCACCAAGAAGCACAGCGCCTGCGCCGCTAGAGGGGAGGGGGCATGTTTGGGGGTGGGTTGCATTCCAAGAACTCATTGACTATGTAATTGGGGGGAGGTTGTGTGCTGAAAAGCTCATTGAATATGCATGAATAGGTATGAGGGATATGGAATAAAAACCCGCGTTTGTAATGGGGAAACTGAGGCACAGGAGGAGAAATCCCCTGTGTAGCTCCCAGCGCTGTAATACATATCCTTTGCTCCACCGAATTTGCCCCTGACTAAAATTCAATACAGTGAGCGTGTTTCTAACATTTACCCTTTGTGTTTTTATGCGAAGGTTTAAATGTGCTGTTTTGGTGTGGTTCGCAATTCAGGTGTATAACATGATTAGTTGGGTAATGGCTCTGCCTGCTTGTCTTGGGCATCACGTGATGGATTCTGTTACTAATTACACTTTTGGTTCTACCTTGGGAAAGTTTACTTCGCCCTTGGATAATTATACTAATGTGCCACCATCAGAGCCAGGGCATGGAAACCTTCCGGGCTGTGACGATAAGGACTGTTACCTCCTTAAGATCGTGATTTTGTTGTTGGTGCTCCTGAATGTGTTGCAGGGGTGGTTTCTTGTGAATCATCGGTACAGGAGTAGCTATAGGGTAACGTGCGCTGCTGCCACTCAGACCCCAGCAGCTGCTCCGCGACCTGCAGCGGCGCAACCCACAGCCCCGCCTGGCCCGGCACGAGTCGCCCCCCCCACTGCAACACCACCGGCCACTCCGCCGCCTGTACCTGCACAAGCGCCTCCGCCCCCGCCTGCAGCGGCACCAGCACCGCCAGCCGCCCCCCCAACTGCAACAACACAGGCGCCTCCACCGCCTGTCCCGGCACAAGCTACTCCAGCCACTACAGCGAGTACCGCTGCTACTCAAACTCCATCAGAACCGGTACCAGTTGCCCCGGTGACCAGGAAGCACAAAAAGAAGTCAGCTCATTCCCCTGTTCCTTACGACAAGGACCAGTTCAAGCCAGATAGCTTGGGAGAGAGTTCTGACGGGGGATCCAGGAGAGGGCCCTTCTAGAGTAGACCCAGAAGAGAGTCCTTCAAGACCAGACAAAGGAAAAAGACCTTTTAAAACAGACAAAGGAGAGAGTCCTTCTCGGGCAGCCTCAACACAGGAAGACTCAGATGTAGAGGTAATTTTTAAATCCTTCTCTATGAAGGATTTGAGAAATATGAGGAAGGACTTTAGTCGTCATGAAGGTGAAACACTCATCTCCTGGTTGCTCCGATGCTGGGATAGTGGGGCTGATACCATAGACTTAGATGGCAGAGAAGCTAAGCAGTTGGGAAACCTGGCCAGGGATGGAGGTATCGATAAAGGGATTGGGAGAAAGACAAGCACTCTCAGTCTCTGGAGGTGACTGGTGTCAGCCATAAAGCGCAGGTATCCCTTTAAGGATGCTAATGAATGCCGTCCAAGTAAATGGACCAACATGGAAAAAGGTATTAAGTACCTGAGAGAATTGGCTGTGCGAGAGGTGATTTAGAGTGACAGGCAAGTGACTGTAGATCCTGATGAAATGCCATGCAAATGATCTATGCTAAAAAAGTTTGTACAAAGTGCACCACCAACATATTCCCACACATTGTCAACAATGGCCTGGGGAGGATCCGATACCAACACAGCAACTGTAAATGAAATGGTTAACAAGGTACGACAGTATGAAGACAGTCTCTCTTGTCCCTTCTCTGTGGCAGCCGTGGAAAAGCTGACTGTGGCCACTGAGAAAATGAGACAATTGAGCAAATGACCAAGAAAATAGTTGAGCACACCGATAAGCTGCTTGATACATTACCCAAGGTAGAGGAAAAATCCCATTCTTCCCCTGCACAGACCCATGTTGCAGCTACTAAGAAAACACGCCCTCCTACTCAATAGAAAAAACACTCTCCGGCTCAAGACCAATCGAACCCGTTCCGACATTTCCTGTGTCTATGCCTCTGCAACTATGGAGAGGACATGAGGAAGTGGGATGGAGAACCTATCGTCTCAGCCCTATAGGCACGGGTGCTTGAGTTGCAAAGTAAAGCAGATAGAAGAAAGAATTATTACAGGAGGAAGGCTGCTCTGACCTATGGTAGGCGATCCTACGGTCCAGGTAGGAACTCATCTGGTAATTCTAGGGACTATGATCGACGTTAAAGGTGCCCTGCCTCCAGCCAGGAGGAGGAGAAGGACAACCAAATTTATTGGACTGTGTGGATTCGATGGCCTGGCACATTAGAGCCACAAAAGTATAAAGCCCTGGTGGACACTGGTGCACAGTGTACCCTATTGCCATTGAATCATAAAGGGGCAGAAACTGTCACTATTTCTGGAGTGACAGGCGGATCTCAAGAACTGACTGTATTAGAGGCTGAAGTGAGCCTGACTGGGAATAAATGGGAGAAACACCCCATTGTTACTGGTCCAGATGCTCCATGCATCCTTGGCATAGACTCAAGATAGATCTCGAGAGAGGATATTTTAAAGACCCAAAAGGGTATCGGTGGGCTTTTGGTATAGCAGCTGTAGAGACTGAGGATTTTACACAGCTGTCAACATTACTCAGTCTTTCAGATGACCCTTCTGTTGTGGGACTGCTGAGGGTTAAAGATCAGCAGGTGCCAATTGCTACTGCCATGATGCATCAACGACAGTATCGCACCAACTCCTTCATTCCCATCCATAACCAGATTCGATGGCTAGAGAGCCAAGGAGTGATCAGCAAGACTCTCTCACCCTTTAACAGCCCAATATGGCCAGTGCGAAAGTCTGATGGGGACTGGAGACTGACAGTAGACTACTGTGGCCTGAATGAAGTCACACCACCACTGAGTGCTCCTGTGCCAGACACATTAGAACTTCAGTATGAGCTGGAGTCAAAGGCAGCCAAATGGTATGCTACAATTGACATTGCTAATGCCTTTTTCTCTATTCCTTTGGCAGCAGAGTGCAGGCCACAGTTTGCTTTCACCTGGAGGGGTGTCCAGTACACCTGGAATCGACTGCCCCAGGGGTGGAAACACAGCCCTACTGTTTGCCATGGACTGATCCAGACCGCACTGGAGAAGGGTGGAGCGCCAGAACACCTACAATACATCGATGACATCATTGTGTGGGGTAAGGGGTAACACAGCAGAAGTAGTTTTCAAGAAAGGTAGGAAAATCATTAAGATTCTTCTGAAATCAGGTTTTACTATAAAAAGAGGTAAGGTCAAAGGACCTGCACAAGAGATCCAGTTTTTGGGAATTAAGTGGCAAGATGGGCGTTGCCAAATTGCAATGGACGTGATTAACAAAACAACATCTATGTCCCCACCTACTAACAAAAAGGAAACACATGCCTTTTTAGGTGTTGTGGGTTTCTGGAGAATGCATATTCCAGGTTATAGCCAGATTGTGAAACCACTCTATGAAGTGACTCGAAAGAAAAATGAGTTTATGTGGGGCCCTGAGCAACAACAAGCCTTTGAGCAAATTAAACAAGAGATTGTGCATGCAGTAGCCCTTGGACCAGTCCGAACTGGACGAGACATTAAAAATGTGCTCTACACCGCAGCTGGGGACAATGGCCCTACCTGGAGCCTTTGGCAGAAAGCACCAGGGGAGACTCGAGGTCGACCCCTAGGATTCTGGAGTCGAGGGTATAAAGGCTCCGAGGCCAACTATACTCCAACTGAGAAAGAAATCTTGGCAGCATATGAAGGAGTTAGAGCTGCTTCAGAAGTAATTGGTACTGAGGCACAGCTCCTCCTGGCGCCCCGATTACCAGTACTGGGCTGGATGTTCAAGGGTAAAGTTCCTTCCACTCATCATGCCACTGATGCTACCTGGAGTAAGTGGGTTGCCTTAATCACACAGCGAGCTCGAATAGGAAACCCAAATCGTCCAGGAATTGTAGAAGTGATCACAAATTGGCCCGAAGGCAAAGACTTTGGGATGCAACCAGAGGAGGTGGTAACACGTGCTGAGGAAGCTCCACCATATAATGAACTCTCAGATGATGAGAAACAGTATGCTCTGTTTACGGATGGATCTTGTCGTATTGTAGGAAAACATCGAAGGTGGAAAGCTGCTGTGTGGTGTCCTACACGACGAGGTGGAGAAGCTGCTGAAGGAGAAGGTGAATTGAGTCAATTTGCAGAGGTAAAGCCATCCAGCTGGCATTAGATGTTGCTGAATGAGAAAAGTGGCCAATGCTCTATACTGACTCATGGATGGTGGCAAATGCTCTGTGGGGGTGGTTAAAGCAGTGGAAGCAGAGCAACTGGCAGCGCAGAGGTAAACCCATCTGGGCTGCTGAATTGTGGCAAGACATTGCTGCCCGGCTAGGGAACCTAGTCATAAAGGTACGTCATGTAGATGCCCAAGTACCTATGAGTCGGGCCACCGAGGAACATTGAAACAATCAGCAAGTGGACCAGGCTGCTAAAATTTTCCAGACAGACTTGGACTGGGAACATAAAGGTGAACTATTCTTAGCTCGGTGGTCCCATGACACTTCAGGTCATCAAGGAAGGGATGCAACCTATAAATGGGCCCGTGACCGAGGGGTGGATTTAACCATGGACGCTATTGCGCAGGTTATCCACGACTGTGAAACATGTGCCGAAATCAAGCAAGCTAAAAGGTTAAAACCTTTGTGGTATGGAGGACGATGGCTGAAATATAAGTATGGGGAGGCTTGGCAAATTGACTATGTCACACTCCCTCAGACTCGCCAGGGTAAGCGCATGGTGGAAGCAAGCACCGGATGGTTGGAAACCTATGCCGTACCCCATGCCACTGCCCGGAATACCATCCTGGGCCTTGAAAAGCAAGTCTTGTGGTGACATGGCACTCCAGAAAGAATTGAGTCAGACAATGGGACTCATTTTAAAAACAATCTTATAAGTAATTGGGCCAAAGAGCATGGCATTGAATGGATATATCATATCCCCTATCATGCACCAGCTTCTGGGAAGATTGAGCGATATAATGGACTGTTAAAAACCACCCTAAAAGCAATAGGTGGTGGAACCTTTAAAAATTGGGACAAGCATTTAGCGCAAGCTACCTGGTTAGCTAACACCAGGGGATCCATCAATCGAGCTGGTCCTGCTCAATCAGACCTTTTACATACAGTAGAAGGGGACAAAGTCCCTGTGGTGCATGAAAGGAATATGTTAGGGAAAACTGTTTGGGTTTCTCCTGCTTCAGGCAAAAGCAAACCCATTCGTGGGACTGTTTTTGCTCAAGGACCTGGATGTACTTGGTGGGTGATGCTGAAGGATGGAAAAGTTCAATGTGTACCCCAAGGGAATTTAACCCTGGGTGAGAATACTCAATTCTGAGCTGTATGATGTTGATTGCTACATAATACTGTTGTGTCAATAAGTGTTTTTCAGGATAATACAGTGGTGATGAAACCTGAGCTCGCTTCATCAAGTGGCATCCAGCAAGCTCTTCAAGACAGACATATTACCCACAGGCACAAACCATAATGAATTTTGTACCATCTTTCCTTCCCTGAGATGAGATCCTGCAATCATGAACTAAATGGACTTAAACTTTTGTATATAAAGATAAATCGTAGATGAGTGACCTGCATGTATCCATATATATCTCTCTCTTTGTGTGTGTGGATTTGATAGATAAAAGTAATAGTAATCTGAGCAAGATGCAAATGGTATGTAATAAGGGGTAGAATGTCCTGGTTTGAGGTAAAACAGGACTGATTTTGTTCAGTAACTTTGCTTCTTAGCTGGGCCTCTTCTAATTACTGAAATTAACAGCATATTGTGCAGACAATGTTCACTCTCTCAGAGTGATAAGACCTATGTTTATAGCTGATGCCCAGGCATGGTATGCAGAGATGCTCTTGCTTATACTTATTGCTATAACACCCAAGGCCAACCAACTTTGTTACTTTCCCCGTTGGAGGGTCAGAAGTGGAAAAGTGTAGTCGGATCCCACTTGCGGGGAGGAGCAGACAGGACAGGTGACCCAAAACTGACCAACAGGGTATTCCATCCCATCTGCCTCATTCTCAGTATAAAAGCTGAGGGTTCAAAGGGGCAGCTCTCGCTCTCTCTTCCTTCAGTGGCCGACGTTTGAGGACATTTATTTTTATTATTAATATTTCATTAAAGTAGTTTAGTTCCTTCTAAACTCATAAGTCTCTTTCTCTCTCCTCTGCCTTTCTCTTTGAAGAGGGGTAGATGGGAGCATCTGTTGGTCCCATCTGGGGTCCCCCACGTCCCCAGTAGCCGATTTGGCCTAAACCACGACAGGGGCAAAGTGGGAAAAAGAGATAGCCTTGATAATGCCCAAGCACTGTTCAGCAATAGCGAAAATGTTGGTGTGTTGTCAACACTGGTTTGGCCACAAATCCAAAACATGGCACTGTGGCGAGCTGATCAGTACGGACTCAGTGTTGTGAACCAAGCCAAAGTTTATTAGCACGAGCAGCTGTTATATAGCTGCAGATACGGATCTCAACTATGTAGCCAAACGGGATGCTCACGTACTTCGCGTTTTTCTGTTCCCCATACATCAAAACACTGTCCTGGTGTTCCAGGGCATTATCATCTGCTCCCGCACAACCAGTGTTCTGATCATGCTCTTTTCGCATACACACACACAGAGCTGTGTACTTTTGAACACCTGTTATGGTCTGGCTAAGATCCAGTTCTACTTTTTTATCTATGTCTTTGTATACTGCTTCTCAGGCTTGTTGGTGATACTTCTATCTGCCTTGCATTCCAAGGTGTTGCCACATTTCCCCCTTCTCTGTTTTGTGCCGACGATTGCAGAATTAAAGCAGCCATCACTCTTGCTTCTCTCTTTTGCATGCTGCAGATGGTTCGCCAGAGGATCTGTAAGACTACAAGGAAAATCACAATGACAAGGATACCGATACCAATGAAAATCCATATTCGCAAGTTTAATCCTGAAAACCATGTTTTTGGATTGAGCCATGTCACGCTGTCTGCTAGCTCGTCCATTATGCTCTTATGAGTCAGAGTTTGTAATTGTGATAACTGTTGAGTTAGACTATTACTCAGACTCTTGATTTCATCATCCATATTAATTGTGAATGCTCCTTGTAAATGTGCTTTTACTTGATCCCACTCAGTATTTGATTTGTTCCATTTTAATGGTGTTACACATAAATTTTTGTCGGTGTGCTCCCAATCACGATGCAGTGTCATTCACGTCATTAGCACATTTTGGTTTTCTCCTATCCATAAGACTGCAGCTTCCAAGGCATCTAGTCTTATTAAAATTGCTGATCTATCAGAGTTTGGAAGTGCATATCAGCGGTGATATTAGACAGAGCTGCTTTTATTTTATGAGCTGTTTGAACAGACGTAACCAAAGAAGTGGTAGCTACAGAAGCACTTACTAAACTGATTATAGCAGAGACAATAAAGGCCATAAGCCAGCCAATAAATCATTTAGATCGCTTCGGAGTTAATACTCATTTTAACTGTTGTAGGCTACCTTCACCTTCCCATTCCCTTGTAAGGTTCACGGGAAGCCATACTTCAGAATGACGTCGAATAGGCATTATATAAGTAAGACTGAGATTGGTTATGTTGTCATAAGTAAGACAGCTAGCGTATAAAAGTTGTGTTACACTGACACAGAACGAATGATTACACTTAGTGATACTAATGTTAGATGATGCTACAAATGCATAAGGATGCAAGGTACAGATCATTGTAGACTGTACAGAGGCATTGCTCAAATGTAATGAAAAGTGGTGATGTTAAGAACTATTATAATTGCCATGGGCAATGCGGTGCTCAACTAAAGGGAGGGAGATTCTCCAAGCTCCTAAATGTGTAGAAGATACAGATCTATTATATACATTCTGATATACTGGCCCAGATATTTCCCCATTGTGCCAAACTACTGACCCATTTGATTTCTGGCTAAAGTTAACGCTATGATTGTTTGACCATAATTGCCCAAAAAGCCCTCAATCTAGTATGGTGTATAAAGACAGATTTACTCTTTGAGGTGATTGTAAGTGACACGGTTTCCACACCATGTCATGCCCTGTAGTGATGAATTCAAAATGGCATTCAGGCAAGTCGACAGGAGGCACAATATCCTCCAAGATGTTACTACTTCTCATGCCTGGTATAGTAAAAAAGATCAGATTTCCTCTTCTGGCTGCCAAATGCCACTGTTCCTGAACAGGAACACAACCCTTTGGTGAATTGTCTATAGTGAAACACACAGGTGGTAATTCTGTGCGGAATGTCTGACTCTTGTTAATTCGAGCCTAATCAGAGCCGTTCATCAATGGTCCCAGTGGGGGCAACCACGCACCACCAATCCAGCCACTATTGTTATTAGATATTGGAGGTTCTGGATCCCACCATGTGACTGGTCAGAATAGTGGAGGATTCATCACATGGGTTCAGTATACATTACCTTGTACCAAGGGGGTGCACATCAGATTCCACCAGACTACCATCATTACCTTAGAGTTGGCTGAAATAATAGCCAGGTACACCAAGAAGGTATTAACAGGATTTGACTCTGCTCCCACTTGGCACATCATAGTACTTGCAGAGGAATCTAACGCCTTCAAATCACTCCACGTGATGTCTTGAGCTTCATGCCTTCTCTTCACTGTTTTTTTCCAAATTCGGAGGTTGTTCATCTGAGGTATCGGGTTGCTATTGGTTTCCTTCTAGCTCATGATATGGCTTCACATGTCACGCAGGAAGCCACCGAGGACCTGACAGCAATAAAACACAAGCATACCCTGTCCCCCAAGTTATTAACTCCACAGGTCCTTTCCTGTGCAGAGATTCTTAAATGAAAAAAGGCATGGTTTGGTTCTGTTGAGCAACCCAGGGTTTGAACTAAGCACCCAGACTGAGGGAGAAAAGATCTAAGTAAACAAGAAAGGTGACATCACCAAACCCGGGAGAAGAGTTAAACAGAGGCACGTGAACAGAGGGTCTTAGCCAATCGAGTTGGGGGGCGTTGTACGTGAACAGGGGAGCTGGACCAATCATAGCGTTGTTGACTATGCATGCTTTGCTGCGAGCCTATATATACTCTGCTAAAATATGCAATAAACGAGAACGATCATACTCACATTGAGATCGCGTCGTTACTCCGGTTCCGATCCCACTCCGACATCTGGTAGCAGAGGATGTCGACGGTTACCCTTCAGCAGGACTGAGTTCTCCGAGACTGTGGTAAGCAGCAAGAGGAGGGGAGTGGGAAACACGGCTGGAAGGAGTGCTGCTCGGGAGCATAGACTACGGCAGACACGGTTCGAGGTGGCCTCTCGCCTTCCAGGTTTAAAAAGGTGAAGTTGCTATCATGGAGCTTGAAGCAACAGCGACGCTGCTCGCAAGTATCCTCTCTAAGAGAGGGATCGAGACAGCGCCGAAACAGCTGATTAAGCTGATTAAGTTGGGACAACGGTGGGGGCATTTTAAAGATACGCATATGATGTTTTCCCCCATGGAATGGCGATCTTTCGGTGATACAATGTGGGAAAAAACAATAACCGGGAACGAGAAAGAGGAGAAGGAAATAAAGGCTGTTTGCGAGTTGTGGCACACGGTGTTATCTTTAAAGGCCATAAAAGCGGAGAGAGAAGTAGCCTGTGCCGCCGCTCAAATGCTGGGTCCGGAGAGCACTGAAACGAAACCTGGCGCGTGGGCACGGTTCTTCGGGCAGCCGGCGGTGAAAGGGATGACTGGAGTTACGTGTAAAACTGTTGCCGAGGTCCGCGCGGGCGCCGACCCTGCTCCGGCGACACAAAGGGCGGAAGTGGCCGCTCCCGAGCCGAGGCAGCCGACTGAACAGAAAGCGGAAGTGGCGCCTCAGGAGACCCGAGAGGGGGTGCGGCTGCAGTCGCCGTCGCAGCCAGGAGGAGAAACCTGACGACCTATGCCTGCGGCTCCTCCTCTGCCCCCCCGCACTGGCTCATCTGATCCTGCAACACCACCTGCTTACGACTGCAAGGATCAGTCACACGAGAATACAGACAAAGTGTTACGAACAGTGCTGCAACGTCTTGATGATGGTCTATTCAGGAGAGCTGGGGAAGGACTTTTTACTAAGGCATGTAGTGATAGGATGAGGGGGAAAGGCTTTAAGCTGGAAGAGGGCAGGTTTAGATTAAACATTAGGAAGAAGTTTTTCACTTTAAGGGTGGTGAGGCACTGGAACAGGTTGCCCAGAGAGGTTGTTGAAGCCCCGTCCCTGGAGGTGTTCAAGGCCAGGCTGGACGTGGCCTTGGGCAACTTGGTCTAGTGAGAGGTGTCCCTGCCTATCGTAGGGGGGTTGGAACTCGATGATCTTCAAGGTCCCTTCCAACCTAAACCATTCTATGATTCTATGATTCTATTCCAGACGCGAAAATTCACCTGCAAAAGACAGACTTAACGACTCAATTGAGGACATTGACAGACGTACAGACTTTACTAGGAGACATTCAATGGGTGTGCAACTGCTCTTGGAGTTGCCTATTTCTCTGTTAATTTGTAATACTGTTGAATCGCCATATGCAGTTATTTGTCAGTGGCAAACAGGAAAGGGGGAAATTCCCCCGGCCCCACCTGTGCCACTGACAAATCATCAGCTGACAAATCATCAGGTGACATGTTTAAGATTTTAGAATGGGTCTTTTTAAGAGTACAACCCAAGTCTAGCATTCAAACAAGACCGGAGGCAATAGGGGAGTTGATCAGGAAGGGCAGAACAAGAATCACAGAGATTAGTGGAATGGAACCCGATGATGTCAGTATTCCAGTGAATGGTGCCGATCTAGAATGGTGCTTGCGTAACTCAACTCCTATCCAAGAAGCATTAATAGGCTATAATGGTCGTATACATTCGCAACAACCAAAAGGGAAAATGTGGCAAGTGTTAAAACGAAATCAGTGGATGACAAAAACAAAAGTCAGGCGAGAACCACTGGCTGTTGGTCTCACAGTATATACAGATGCTGGAAAGCGGCTTTGCCGTGCGGTGTGTGTCTGGCAGGATAAAGGACGATGGTGCCAGCACATACTGGAGGGGCAGCCACAAGACTCTCTTCAAACATTAGAACTTACTGCGGTAGTCTGGGCCCTGGTCAGTAGAGTGCGACATTTACCTCCAATTGACAAATTTCAACAAGCCAGACAAAGTCATGACAACTTCCATCAAAATGCTAAAGGTTTAAAAAGGCAATTTGGATTAACCGAAAATGAAGCACGCTCTATTATACAAGCATGCCCTAGGTGTGGGAATCATGGACCGGGAGTGGGACTAGGGGTGAACCCGAAAGGGTTAAAGGCGCTGGAAGTATGGCAAATGGATGTAACACACATTACAGAATTTGGCCGATTGAAATATGTACATGTTACAATTGATACCTTTTCAAAAATAATATGGGCTACGGCACTACCAGGGGAAAAGGCGCATCATGTATGCAAGCATTTACTTGCATGCTTTGCCGTGTTAGGAGTGCCCGAACAGATTAAAACAGACAACGGTCCTGCATATATTAGTCAAAAGTAAGAGCTTTTCTACTGAGATGGGGAATTAAACACATAACGGGAATACCCCACTCACCAACCGGGCAAGGCTTGGTTGAGCGAACCCATCAAGTGCTAAAAGATTATCTAAATAAGCAAAAGGGGAAGACACAGATGCACAACAACGATTACACAGAGTATTGTTTACGCTAAATTTCTTGTGTCTTATGGGCGATCAAGAGGAACCGCCAGTAGTGATACACCATCAAAACATTAAGCTGAATAGTACCACTACCCTGCCTAAATTTATGGTACATTATAAAGACCCGACCACTAGAGCATGGGTGGGACCATTGCCAGTCATTTTTAATGGTCGAGGGTACATGTGTGTCTCTACAGGAACAGGCCCAGTGTGGGTCCCGAGCAGAGCGATAAAACCAGCATTGGAAAGACGACGGACAGACCAATACCAGGAGATGGTGCAACAGAATGGGCCCAAAGAATCTTAAGAGCTTGCTAATAAGTAGTTGCGTCCTTCTTTTGGATGCAGAAATTGCAGGGCTTGATCACCCCTGCAGTTTCAAAGGAATGTCTGGGTGGCTTTGGCAAATATGACCGGTCAAGATTCCATTTGCCTATCCACAGCATCACCCGAGAATCCATTTTCCACCTGTCTAGTCGGTCTTCCGTCTGACCAATGGTCTTCTGTCTGACCAATGGCCTTCCGTCTGACCAATGGCCTTCCAACTTACAAACGCAATTCCTAGGTATTGGCTCTGCAACTCTTGCTGATAGCCAGGATGGATGGGCTGCGTATCTGCCACCCCTCCATGCTGAGCCGCAAGAGCTAGAACTTGTAGGATCACTCACGATGGATAGCTGTGTGTACTACACAAACAATTTTTGCCTTGTTTTTTGCACCAGGAGTAGCAGCAGCACACGCTTTAACCACGCTTAATAAATTAGGATATTGGCTTGCTAAACAATCTAACGCTACTGCATTGGCATTGAGCAGATTATTGTTAGACGTAGATTCTGTTAGACACGCTACACTCCAGAATAAGGCTGCCATAGATTTTTGTTATCAACGCATGTCATGGGTGTGAAGACTTTTGACAGGATGTGTTGTATGAACCTCTCAGACCACTCCAAATCAGTACACCAAAGCATCAGAGAATTGTATCAAGAAATACAAAAGCTGAGAAATGATGATGAATGGGGATGGTTGAATCAAATACTATCAGATTGGGGAATCAAAAGTTGGATAGCCATGATTGTGAAAACTAGCTTGCTTATATTGCTCATTGTAGTTGTTATAATATCAGTTGTATTATGTATCTTCTCTTGTCTACAGCGCATGCTCATGAAAATTGTGCACCAAGCCTGGGTTGCTCAAAAAGAAGAAGGGGGAATTGTGGAGAGATTCTTAAATGAGAAAAGGCATGGTTTGGTTCTGGTGAGCAACCCAGGGTTTGAACTAAGCACCCAGAGTGAGGGAGAAAAGATCTAAGTAAACAAGAAAGGTGACATCACCCTGCCCGGGAGAAGAGTTAAACAGAGGTGCGTGAACAGAGGGTCTTAGCCAATCGGGTTGGGGGGCGTTGTACGTGAACAGGGGAGCTGGACCAATCATAGTGTTGTTGACTATGCAATAAATGAGAACGATCATACTCACATTGAGATCGCATCGTTACTCCGGTTCCGATCCCACTCCGACACTTTCCAAGTACTATAATCCAGCAAATCGTGAAACCAAACCTTGTGGTGATGGCAAAATCGTGCACTTATAAGGTAATGCCTTTCTTTTGCTGTAGTTGCTAAGTGATCTGCTGAGCGATTTAAAAAATTGAGTGTGTAAGCGGCATTATTTAACTCTTAGGGCAAGAGGTAACGGACACAAACTTGAACATAGTAAGTTCTATCTTAACATGAGGAGGAGCTTTACTTTGAGGGTGGCAGAGCACTGGAACAGGCTGCCCAGAGAGGTTGTGGAGTCTCCCACACTGGAGACATTCAAAAACCACCTGGACGCCATCCTGTGCAACGTGCTGTAGGTGTCCCTGCTGTGGCAGGGGGGTTGGACTAGATGATCTCCAGAGGTCCCTTCCAACCCTGACCATTCTGTGATTCTGTGATTCTGTTCCTGAGGGGTCATATTCCCCCTTTTTTGCTTTTTAAGCATATATTTTAAGTTCTTATGCGCACGTTCAACAATTGCTTGCCCTGTAGGAGAATGTGGGATACATGTGATCTATTCCCCAATTTTGTAGAAACAACTTAATGGCATGTGATTGATACGCAGGTCCATTGTCAGTTTTTATAAGTTTTGGAACCCCTAGGAGAGCAAAGCAATGTGTCCAATGTCATTTAATATCTTTTGTCTTCTCTCCCGCCAAGGCTGTGCATACTAAAAACCCAGAGAAAGTATCAACTGTGATGTGCACATAACGTTGCCTTCCAAATGCAGGAACGTGCATCACATCAGTTTGCCAGGTTTCATTTGGTCCTAAACCATGAACATTTACCCTGTCTCCCAAAGGGGTTAAAGTGAGTCGCTGACAGTCAGCACACGCACAAATGATGTCTCTGGCTTGCTGCGAGGTCAGCCCAAATTCCTTCTCTAAAGCTAATGCATTTTGATGGAAGAAATTGTGTGACAAGCGAGCAGTCTCAAACCTTCTAATTAACAAGGCTACTAATGTTAATGCATCTGCTCTTGCGTTTCCTTCTGCTAAAGGTCCTGGTAACTGCGTATGTGAGCGTATGTGCATGATAAACACAGAATGCTCACGCTTCATGAAAACTTCATATAATCTTAGCAATAATTTAAATAACTTTATTATTGACTTCCTTTAGCAGTGATCCTTTGAGGCATTGTACTATTCCGACAACATAATAGGAATCAGCAACGATATTTAAGTTTTCCTGTGGAAAGAGCTCTAGGGCGTGTAAGGCAGCTGTGAGTTCAACAAGCTGCGTAAAACCTGTTTGTGTAATAACAGAATTGCACCATTTCGTATCTTCCTTCTATACTACAGCGGCTTTGCTAGTTTTCTCAGAGCCGTCAATAAAGACGGTATGTGCCTGAGGTAAAGGAGTCATGCAGACTATAGACTTACTTGAAAGTGGAATATGTTCTAGTACCTGGAAAAGTTTATGATGGGGATTGGAAAACAGAATTTTGTTCATATAATCTGCTAAAGCCACTTGCAATTGAATGGATTCTCTTAATAATGCTTGGAGGGAATCAGAGGTCATGGGTACCGTAATGAAGTCGGGGTCTCGACCACATAAGTGCTGAAAGCGAACCCGAGATTGTTTGATAACTGCAGTTATCAATTCTGCCCTAGTAGTTACTGTTTTTTCTCTGGGGTGTGTGACAAAAATATCCATTCTAATGTGATTAATTTATTATTCAGAGTATAGAACTGTCCGATTAACCCAAGTGGTTGAAATGGATTATTAATAATATATAATCCAAGTGGTAAGGTGAGCATTACTCGATGTGCAAATCCTGTTTCCACTTTATGTAGAACCATTTGTAACTCCTTTTCTGCAGTGTCATTTAACTCTCGGGGGGATTCAAGTCTAGCATCTCCTCTCAGAGTGTCAAAAAGATTTTTTAACTCGTGTGGCGATGCCTAATAGAGGCCGTACCCAATTAATGCAACCAAGCACTTTTTGAGCATCATGCAGGGTTCTAATATTCATAGCAAGATGTAATTTTTGTGGTCGAATTATTTGATTGAATAAAGTCCAGCCAAGGTATTTCCAAGGCTCCTGACTTTGAACTTTTTCTGGCGCCACTTGCAGCCCTGATAATTCTAAGTTATTCAGTAAGTGCTGAAAGGTCTGGTGTAATGTCAGTGAGTCTGTGGCAGCAAGCAGAATATCATCCATGTAATGATAGATACATTAGATACATGCTTTAGGAAATTGCTTTCTTGTTGGTTCTATTGCCGCTGCAACTACAATTTGACAAATAGTGGGACTGTTCATCATACCTTGAGGCAAGACAGTCCATTGATAACGTTTCATTGGTGCTTGATTATTTATACTGGGCAGAGAGAATGCAAAATGCATACAGTCATCTGGATGAAGGGGAATTGTAAAGAAACAATCCTATAAATCAATCACATACAACGGCCAATCAGCAGAGATAATAGTGGGATTTGGAACTCCAGGTTGCAGCGCACCCATAGATTGCATAACTGCATTAATTGCTCGGTGGTCCTGTAACAGCCTCCATCTTCCTGATTTTATTTGAATCACAAAGATGATAGCAGTATTCCACAGGCTCGTGGAGGGAACTATATGTCCGGCTTCAAGTTGTTCTTCAACTAATTTCTCAGATTGTTGTAATTTTTCCCCTTTTAGGGGCTGCTGGTCAACCCAAACAGGACTTGAGGTAAGCCAAGTCAGTTTGAGCAGGGGCATACGGACTGTGGCCCCATGGCTAAATGTGGGGACTGAGGCAAAAGACGGATTAAATGTGGTAGAACTAATAGGCCATAAGCCATGGGAGGAATGAGCAGCTGCAGCTGCTGCTTTGGCAGATGAGGGAGTTGTGGGAAGCAACACCCTAGATAAGGAGGTGCTGCGGTGGGAACGTTATCTTTTAGAGTATGCGATGGTGTGATCAAGTAAGGCGGAAAATTACTGGCCTTGGTAGAAAAGTATATAAAGAGCACATGTCGTGGTTTAGGCCAAATCGGCCACTGGGGACATAGGGGACCCCAGATGGGATCGACAGATGCTCCCCTCTACCCCTCTTCAAAGAGAGAGGCAGAGGAGGGAAAAAGAGACTTATGAGTTTAGAAGGATCTAAACTACTTTAATGAAATGTTAATAATAAAATAAAAGGAAATAATGAAAAATATACAAAACCATATCAAGCTCCCAGGATGACAATCACAACACGGGCTGGCACTGGGGCAGTCCCAGGCTGGACTCAGTGACGGACGGGAACTGGATTCCGGATCTGGATTCAGGATTGGGACCAAAGGCAGACGAACAGACAGAGTCCTCCTCAGACGTCGGCCATTGAAGGAAGAGAGCTGACCCTTTGATCCTTCAGCTTTTATACTGAGAATGAGGCAGATGGGATGGAATACGCTGTTGGTCAGTTTTGGGTCACCTGTCCTGTCCGCTCCTCCCTGCAGGTGGGACCCTATTATGCTTTTCCGCTTCCAACCCTCCAACATGGCAAATAACAAAGTTGGTTGGCCTTGGGTGTTATAGCAATAAGTATAAGCAAGAGCCTCTCTGCATACCATGCCTGGGCATCAGCTATAAACATAGGTCTTATCACTCTGAGAGAGCGAACGTTGTCTGCACAATATGCTGTTAATTTCAGTGGTTATAAGAGGCGCAGCTAAGAAGCAAAGTTACTGAACAAAATTGGTCCTGTTTTACCTCAAACCAGGACAGCACGCTTGCTTAATAAAGCGGATTTCGATTTCGATGCTGCATATGGGAGTCCATGTCTTTCAATCTGCCACAAATGGCGCCCAAACCCAGGGCTATAAAAGCAGCATCCCGCTGACCGATGGCAGAGAAGAACTTCTGAACTTGGATCGCTGAAAGGAAGCTGAAATTGGATCGCTGAAAGGAAGCAGCATCGCTGAAAGGAAGTGGGATCCTGCATGATTAATTACCTACTGCTGGACGGAGGTAATCAGCCGGGGACGAGGGGGAACGATATCTCCCAGGAGCAGAGAATCGTAGTGAACGTAATGCAGAAAATATTGAAGCAACACGGGAAGACCATGCCCCTCCAAGATCTCAAAATGCTGTTAATGCGGGCTCGGTCAAACTGCCTGGTGATTGATTCCGGTTCTATCTACGATCCCAAAACTCGGGACCAGATAGGGGTCAAACTCTGGGACTCGGCAACCCGGTCTGACAAAACAGTGGCAGGGTTGCTCTCTGCGTGGCAGACGATGTTTGAGACCTTGAAACAGCATACTCAAAAGCCCAGAGAACAGTCTAAGACCCCCACAACCCCCCCATTGGATTCAGCGTCAGCCGACACGGTGGTGAGGGCTGTGGGAGATCAGGAGTCGCCTGAAGACCACCCTTTCGATCCCAGGCCAGTCGATCCTGATAAGCAGATAGAAAATGCCCCTGTGCGGGAGATCCTGCTGAAACAGCTAGTGGTCGAGAATACTAATGCTGATTGCAAACGCATCTTAAAAACCCTGGGAAACCCTACTATCACAGAAATGATAGATGCATGCCAGAATGTGGGCACCCACCAACACCAGATAGACCTTTTAGCGCAGGCTTTCGCAGCCTTTCATACCAGCCCCCAGAAGTGCTTCTCTTGTGGGAAGACCCGCCACTTTAAGAGAGAGTGCCCGAAGAAGACAGAGGCCAAGGGGTCTGGGGTCTGTCCGCGATGTAAAAAGGGGGAGGCACTTCACCAACCAGTGTCGCTCCAGGTTTGGCAAGGGCGGCAGACCACTTCAGCCGTTGGGCCAGGGAAATCGCTGGGCCAGCATGCAGAGGGGGTGCGCGATGACACAAGCCCCCCCCTCCCCTACCCCTGGCAGCCCCAGCCTGTATGCCCGAACCAGCAGAAGCGCTAGAATGGACCTGGCCTCCGCAGTCACAGAAACGCTTTTTGATACAACCGTTAACCTGATCCCTACGGGCGTTAAGGGACCGTTGGGCAATGGACTGAGTGCCCTCCTTCTCGGACATTCCTCAGCAACATGCCAAGGACTGTTTGTATTGCCTGGTGTTATCGATGCGGTCTTTACAGGGGAGATTCAAATTATGGTATGGACTCCTACTCCTCTGTGTCAGATTCCTGAAGGCTCACGTATTGCACAGTTGGTGCCTTTTCGGAGCCAGGTGCCGCGATGCCTGGCGGATGCTCGCGGAGACGGTTCTTTTGGTTCTATGGGGCCCGCGCAGATCATGTGGGCCCAGAAGGTCTCCATGCAACGCCCCTCCTACCATTGTAGCCTCCGGCACTCCACCCATCAAAATGAGATAACTCTGGAAGGAATTATTCAACCAGCCTGTTCTCCCTTTTTACGAACCTCTTTCGAGGGATGGACCACCTGGTTACATAGAAGAGCACCAGCAACTTTTCATAGGCGAATATCAAGAGACCTGACTGGTGCTATAGGAACAGGGCTAAGCGTTCTGAATAGCATTGACTCAGAAATAATAATGAATAAGTTGGCTGCCTCCACTGCCAATTTCACAAAATTACAACAGCCTTTAAGATCTTCCCTAGTGGCTTTGGGAACTCATCAGTGGCTAGTGTCAAAAGTATTACCAAATTGGGAAAGAATAAACATAAGAGATCACGAATTAATGATAGACGCACTGGGTGGGCTCCAAAGTAACGTCTCTTTGGCTCTCAGCTGTATCCAGGCTCAGTTATGGATGCAATCAGTGACTGCTTCAATCATAAGAGAAGGTGAGGAAGGGATTTTTCCCACTGAAATCCGGAAAATAATCTGGGACAATGCTAACGACTTCGAAAGGAAACTCCAGGCCTGGTGGAATTTGGTAAACTTTACCTATGATCCCACTACAGACACAGTTACAACTTTTGTGTTAACTATTCGTAATGCTTCAATATATGTGATTCATCCCATTATAGCATTAGGATTAAATCACAATGGGATTTTACTCTATCCTTTTGAGCATAAGACATGAGCCTGGAAGGTAAAGGATAAAAGGCAAACAGTAGACCTAGAATCCTGTATTGTGCGAGAACAACAAGGATTCATTTGTGAAAGTAACGCCATCAGTGCACAAGACATTTGTCTTGACACTGACCAGAAAGTTTGCCATTATGAAGTTCGTCCTAATGTCGACCTTAAAACCATATTAATATACATTGGCAAAGGTTGTGTGTGTCTGAGAACTGCCTGTAGTTTCATATCTGTAGGGGACATAGAAGTAGATACTAGAAATCACTCAAATTTCTGTGTTTGTAATTTTACTAACATCAACGGATGTGACTTTAATTATACAGCTCCAGTCATATCCCATCAGCTTTTTAAATCTAATTATACGTTACTCCACGAATTGGCGCCTACACCCATTGGGACAGACATAACTCTCACAAAGAAATTACTACAGCATCAGGGGTTAATGCGAATATTAGAGGAAATCAAAACCAATGGACAGGAAACTTTGATAACGGTTCATCATGACACAGATAAAATAATAGAGGTTCTAAAAAGGGTAGAAAAGGATGGAGAACATAAATGGTGGGAAGTACTCTTCGGCTGGTCACCCACTGCCACAGGAATCCTTAATAAGTTATGCCACCCTATTGTTGTTCTCCTGGGCTTGTCCCTGATTAGTATTGTTTTATCCATAGTGTTATATGTTTTAAACTCGCGAATGATAAAACAAATGAGGCAATTGATATATGCTCAACAACTCCGACAACAAGTCGAAGTAGGCAAAAATCTTATAAAGAACCTAGAAAGGAATGGAATAATATAAAGGGCACTAACATAAAGTAAATTAATTTACTTACTTTTTAGAAAAGGGGGGATTGATAGAGAGAACTAACACTTAAGGGCTAATAGCAGGAGGGAACATGCTTAACGCAAAACATATATCTATAACCTTGTAGCCATTGCATTGCTTAACCCATATCTATAATTATAACCTTGGCCATCGTGTAAGATGTTTAATCAGGAAATAGCAGAGGGGAGTTGCAGAGAAGAACAGAACAATCATGGCTGGCCTTGCTAAAGAAACCGGCTGGAACTGACCTTGCGGTTGTGGAGTCTGATAAAAGAGAGACTGAGCTTACGCAGGAATAGAGAGTCACTTGTGGTGATGAAGAAGAGTGGGTTTGCCTTCATCCTCTCGACTCTCAACGACCACCACCAGAAGAAACCGCGCATGCTCGGTGGGGAGGAGATCACGGAAATGGCTCATTTGCATACGAAGCGGGAATAGATAGTTAATATGTATAGGCGTATTGAGAAACCTTATGAATATGTAACACTTTGCTGCATAAATACGATACGAGCTGCCGCGTTAGGTGCGCACGAATTTGGTGGGATGACCCCCCGTGCTGCCCAGCGCTCAATAAAACATACCTACTTTACAGCCTTGCGGTTGTGGAGTCTGATTTCCACACGTCAATACGGGTGCAGATGTTACCATCATCTCTACAACAGCTTGGCCCCCCTCGTGGCCGACCGCCAGGTTGGTTGCCTCCGTTTCTGGTATCGGGGGGGGCAGCTCTCCCGTTGCAGAGTCAGCACAATGTTCTGATTACAGGCCCGGAGAGGCGAGTGGCAACTGTAAAGCCATTCATCCTTGCTAGCCCAGTCACTCTATGGGGCAGAGATTGCTTGTCACAATGGGGCCTCCACCTCCAGTCGTATTTTACATAGGGGCTGCTGAGGCGCAGCTCTCCCTAGCCCTTACCTGGCTCATGGATGACCCGGTTTGGATTGATCAGTGGCCCCTTTCCAGGGAAAAGCTGCAACAAAGACATACTGCAAAAAAAAAAAAAGGTGGAATGGCCTTAGGCATAACACCAGAACGTTTAACAAAAGCATTATGTGCTGAGTTTTCTAAATCGATGGACGGACGGAGAGCCGGCCATGATAAAACACTTTACCCCTCTCTTGGAGGGACTGCAAGCAGTCTCTCCACGGGAGAAAGCACAGGTGATGATCAAAAATATGATGAATAACCAATGGAAAGGTCTGTACCTGCTGATAACTTGGGGTCGAGGATATGCTTGTGTTTCCACAAATACTGGACCAAGATGGGTCCTGGCGAGATGGGTCCAACCATCGCTGCAGTCATCCTCATCGTCATGATGACAGCAGAACCAGGAGATGGGATATAGATCCCACCAGCACCCAAAGAAAACATCTGGGTAACTTTGGCAAACGAGACCGACCAGGACACCCTGTGCCTTTTGCTGGCTACCCCAGGAAGCCCCTTTTCGACATGTCTAGTCGGTGTCCCAGCAGACAACTGGCCAAGCCATGGTCCAGCAAGTCTTTTCGGAAACTCATCAGCTTTGGCTGATAACGGGGATGGGTGGACTCCTTACTTGCCATCCCTGCCCCACGAGCCACAAGAGATTGAACTTCTAGGCTCAATCAAAATGGATAGCTGTCTAATTTTTAATTATACTGGCAAGAATCAATCTACAGTGCAGAATGTTAATTCTTCTCTGTCAATATATAGAAATAACACGGCCTGGTGCAACTATACCAGTCGTAATGTCTCCCACTCCAGCAATGTGCCCTTACAGCTCCTGCAGGGTCTCTTCTTTATCTGTGGTGATCGAACTTGGGGAGGTATACCCTCACATATAAGGGGAGGGCCTTGCAGTCTGGGAAGACTTTTGCTGTTGACCCCAAATGCATCAATGATTCTGAATTTTACAAAGCATCATTGACGCCCCAAACAATCGGCCCACGCCTTTCAGAGCGAATGCAACAATAATGTGGAGTTTTGGAGTAAAGGGGAGATAATCACGGCCTCTATATTTGCACCAGGAGTTGCTGCTTCGAAGGCTTTAGCCACGTTGAATAAATTAGGGTGCTGGCTTGCCAAACAGAGCAATGCCACGTCGCTGGCTCTATCTAGCTTATTAATAGATGTAGATTCGGTTAGACATGCTACTTTGCAGAACCGCGCAGCAATAGATTTTTTGCTATTAGCCCATGGCCACGGATGTGATGAATTTGACGGAACGTGTTGTATGAACCTCTCGGATCATTCCCTGTCCATCCACGAAAGCATCCGGAAGCTGAAAGAGGGAGTCGCTAAACTCCAGGAGGACGATGAGTGGAGATGGTTCAGCGATATGTTTGGCAGGTTGAGTTTGGGAAGCTGGGCAAAGCAGCTGCTGAAGCTAGCTGCAGGGTGCTTACTGATCTTTTTATGCATTTTAATATGTATACCATGCCTTTTGCAATGTACACAGAGAATAGTAGAAAAATCAATAAACAGTGCTAATTGTTCAACAAAACAAAAAAGGGGGAGATGTGGGGGCTGAGGCAAAAGACGGATTAAATGGGTAGAACTAATAGGCCATAAGCCATGGGAGGAATGAACAGCTGCAGCTGCTGCTTTGGCAGATGAGGGAGTTGTGGGAAGCAACACCCTAGATAAGGAGGTGCTGCAGTGGGAATGTTATCTTTTAGAGTACGCGATGGTGTGACCAAGTAAGGTGGAAAATCACTGGCCTTGGTAGAAAAGTATATAAAGAGCACGCTTGCTTAATAAAGTGGATTTCAATTTTGATTTTGATCCTGCATATCGGAGTCCATGTCTTTCAATTCGCCACAGCTACATTTGTAACTTCTGCTGCGGTTAAGACATTTGCCACTGAGCAAGCAGATCTCTTCCCCATAAGTTACAAGGAACTGGCATAGTATAAGGATGCAAGGTTGCTGTTCTTCCTTCAGGCCTTGTGACTACAAACATTGCGATGCTCTGCATTGGTGTCTGAACACCGCCGACACCTGATACTGTAGCAAAAGCAGACGTTACAGGCCATGTTTTTGGCCGTTCTTTTTGTGAAATAATGGAAATGTCAGCTCCTGTGTCTAGGAGTCCGGTAAAAGTATGATCTTTAATTTTTAATGTTAACAATGGTTGCTGTATGTCGGAGTGGGATTGGATCCGGAGTAACGATGCGATCTCAATGTGAGTATGATCGTTCTCCTTTATTGAGTACTTTCACAGAGTATATATAGGCTCGCAGCAAAAGCATGCATAGTCAACAACGCTATGATTGGTCCAGCTCCCTTGTTCACGTGCAACGCCCCTCAACCCGATTGGGTAAGGCCCTCTGTCCACGTGCCTCTGTTTCACTCTTCTCCCGGGTTTTGTGATGTCACCTTTCTTGTTTACTTAGATCTTTTCTCCCTCACTCTGGGTGCTTAGTTCAAACCCTGGGTTGCCCAAGGGAACCCAACCATGCCCTTTTTCATTTAGGAATCTCTCCACAATTCCCCCTTCTTCTTTTTGAGCAACCCAGGCTTGGTGCACAATTTTCATGAGCATGCGCTGTAGACAAGAGAAGATACATGATACAACTGAGATTATAACAACTACAATGAGCAATATAAGCAAGCTAGTTTTCACAATCATGGCTATCCAACTTTTGATTCCCCAATCTGATAGTATTTGATTCAACCATCCCCATTCATCATCTTTTCTCAGCTTTTGTATTCCTTGATACAACTCTCTGATGCTTTGGTGCACTGATTTGGAGTGGTCTGAGAGGTTCATACAACACATCCCATCAAAGTCTTCACACCCATGACCATGTGCTAATAACAAAATTCTGTGGCAGCCCTATTCTGGAGCGTGGCGTGTCTAACAATCTACGTCTAACAATAATCCACTCAATGCCAATGCAGTAGCATTAGAATGTTTAGCAAGCCAACATCCTAGTTTATTAAGCGTAGTTAAAGCGTGTGCTGCTGCTACTCCTGGTGCAAAAAAAACAAGGCAAAAATTGTTTGTGTAGTACACACAGCTATCCATCGTGAGTGATCCTACAAGTTCTAGCTCTTGCGGCTCAGCATGGAGGGGTGGCAGATATGCAGCCCATCCATCCCAGCTATGGGAAAGAGTTGCAGAGTCATTACCTAGGAATTGCGTTTGCAAGTTGGAAGGCCACTGGTCAGATGGAAGACTGACTACACAGGTGGAAAATGGATTTTCGGGCGATGCTGTGGATAGGCAAATGGAATCTTGACCAGTCATATTTGCCAAAGTCACCCAGAAATTCCTTTTAGGCTGCGGGGGTAACCAAACCCTGCAGTTATTGCACCTAAAAGAAGGACACAACTACTTATTAGCAAGCTCTTGAGGTTCTTTTTCCCCATTTTGTTGCGCCGTCTCTTGGTTACGGTCTGTCCGTCGTCTTTCCAATGCTGGTTTTATCGCTCTGCTCGGTACCCACACTGGGCCTGTTCCTGTAGAGACACACATGTACCCTCGACCATTAAAAATGACTGGCACTGGTCCCACCCATGCTCCGGTGGTCGGGTCTTTATAATGTACCATAAATTTAGGCAGGGTAGTGGTACTATTCAGCTTAATGTTTTGATGGTGTATCACTACTGGCGGTTCCTCTTGATCGCCCATAAGACACAAGAAATTTATCATAAACAGTACCCTGTGTAATCGTTGTTGTGCATCTGTGTCTTCACCCTTTTGCTTATTTAAATAATCTTTTAGCACTTGATGGATTCGCTCAATCAAGCCTTGCCCGGTTGGAGAGTGGGGTATTCCCGTTATGTGTTTAATTCCCCATCTCAGTAGAAAAGCTCTCACCTTTTGACTAATATATGCAGGCCCGTTGTCTGTTTTAATCTGTTCGGGCACTCCTAACACGGCAAAGCATGCAAGTAAATGCTTGCATACATGATGCGCCTTTTCCCCCTGGTAATGCTGTAGCCCATATTATTTTTGAAAAGGTATCAATTGTAACATGTACATATTTCAATCGGCCAAATTCTGTAATGTGTGTTACATCCATTTGCCATACTTCCAGCGCCTTTAACCCTTTCGGGTTCACCCCTAGTCCCACTCCTGGTCCATGATTCCCACACCTGGGCATGCTTGTATAATAGAGCGTGCTTCATTTTCGGTTAATCCAAACTGCCTTTTTAAACCTTTAGCATTTTGATGAAAGTTGTCATGACTTTGTCTGGCTTGTTGAAATTTGTCAATTGGAGGTAAATATCGCACTGTACTGACTAGGTTATTGGCAATTTGATTACCCAATACTAAACCTAAATCCAAATGATGACTGCGAATATGGATGATACAACAAGACGTAGTTCGTTGACCCAGAGTGGATCTCAGCTGGATAAATAATTTTCCCAACCTTGGGTTGGTTGTTTCCCTAAGGAGGGCATCTTCTAGTCGCGGCACTACCCCAGCCACATACAGGGAGTCTGTTACTACATTTAAGGGGGCTGTCAGCCAGTTGGTTAGGGCCCAGACTACCGCAGTAAGTTCTAATGTTTGAAGGGAGTCTTGTGGCTGCCCCTCCAGTATGTGCTGGCACCATCGTCCTTTATCCTGCCAGACACACACCGCACGGCAAAGCCGCTTTCCAGCGTCTGTATGCACTGTGAGACCATCAGCCAGTGGTTCTCGCCTGACTTTAGTTTTTGAAATCCACTGATTTCGTTTTAACACTTGCCACATTTTCCCTTTTGGTTGTTGCGAATGTATACGACCATTATAGCCTATTAATGCTTCTTGGATGGAAGTTGAGTTACGCAACCACCATTCTAGATCAGCATCATTCACTGGAATACTGACATCATCAGGTTCCATTCCACTAATCTCTATGATTCTTGTTCTGCCCTTCCTGATCAACTCCCCTATTGCCTCCGGTCTTGTTTGAATGCTAGACTTGGGTTGTACTCTTAAAAAGACCCATTCTAAAATCTTAAACATGTCTCCTGATGATTTGTCAGTGGCACAGGTGGGGCGGGGGAGAATTTCCCCATTTCCTGTTTGCCACTGACAAATAACTGCATACGGCGATTCAACAGTATTACAAATTAACAGAGAAATTGGCAACGTCAAGATGCGCCGGGCTGACCACGCCTCTTGTAGTTTCTGTAGAATTTGTTGCAATGCAGCTTGCTGTGTTGTGGACAGTGTAATGATGTCAGCTGGTTGTTGTCCTCGTAACAGTTCTGTTAAGGGCGCAATTGCGGTGTTCGAAATGCCAATGCAGTTGCGCACCCATTGGATGTCTCCTAGTAAAGTCTGTACGTCTGTGAATGTCCTCAATTGAGTCGTTAAGTCTGTCTTTTGCGGGCGAATTTTTGCATCTGAAATGGACCATTTAGCAATTTGCAGTCGCTCTTCTGTCATGGGCCACTGGTCAACCCACACTGGCTTACCTGTGAGCCAGATCAATGGTGGATTGGGCAACTGCTCACCAGTGTCCACTATCGAAAATGTGTTGTGGTGAGGACGGCACCCAGCTGGCTAAGCACATCGTGACTGATCAAGGCGTTTAATGTCCCGGGTAGATTCATGACGTAGACTTTAATATTGACTTGCTGTTTTTCCGGGAACTGCAAGGTTACCGGGTATTCGTTCACATATGGGACTGATTGTCCTCCAACCCCTGAAATCGAGGATGTGGGCATCTCAAGTGACCAGACTTTTGGCCATACTGAGTGGCTCACGATTGTGACATCTGCGCCAGTATCCAGCATGGCGATGATTTGCTTGGACAAGTTTCCTTGGGACATAATTATAGTCATCATTGGTCGATGGTCCATCTTTGTGGTAAAGCACACTGCTGGTCCGGTGGATCCAAAGCCTTGATTTCCGCGGTAGACATTAGATTCAAGTGGATTGCAAAACAAATTATCTATAGGGACTATTTGAGCTACACGGCTACCCTTTGGAATAAACAGGGGAGGACAGACGGTGTAGACCATGATGTAAATACGTCCGGTGTAATCTGCATCGATGACTCCAGGCAATACAATTAGTCCCTTAATTCCTGCCGAGGATCGGCCCACTAAAAGACCTCCTATAGAGCTGTCTTGGTGATATAAAGGCCCTACGGCGTCACTGGGTATCTTCTGGACAGTGTTATCAGTAAGTGTCGTGTCTATTGCTGTTGCCAAGTCGAATGCCAGGCTTCCCCTGGTTGCTGGTCGACGCTGTTGTAGAAAGCCTTTGGTCCCTCGTGAGGTTTCATTTGTTTCATCACGCGGCCTCTTTCCGCGCTCTGCCTCCCGTTTCCCGTACACGCTTTTGTGGCATGAGTATTTTTCTGACACTTTTCACACCATACTGCTTTTCCACAGCAAGCTTCAACATGCCCCTGTTCTCCGCACCAAAAGCATTTTCCTGTGAATTGTTTATTGGGGTTTGCACCGCCTTTCATTTGTTGTTTCTGCACAACCACGGCTAATGGCTGTATGATCTCTCTTACCGCTCCTTGGACCGCTGCTGCAACCATAGCGGTCTGTCTTTGGCCTTCGACCCTGTCAACTCTTAATAACATGTCTTCAACTCCTGCCCCTCTGGGTAAGCTGGTGTCCTGGTTCCGGCAGGGATGGGGTTAATTTCCCCAAGGATGGGAGAGGGCACAGGTATTCCACACCATGTGAGCCATGCCCGGGCTGTGGGGGGGAGCTGCTGGGGGGAGGGGGCAGGAGGTCACTGCTCAGCGCGGGCGGCGGCGGCGCGGGTCCGGGTCCGGTCAGTGAGCGGCGGTGCCCTGATCGCGTTTGTATATTCCTTTATCGGTGTTATTGTTACTGTTTTCTCTTCCCTTTGCTGTTCTGTTAAACTGCCTTTATCTCAACCCACGAGTTTTGCCTTTTTTTTCGTATTTCCCCCACACACACGGCTGTGGGGGGTTGAGCGAGCGGCCGCGTGGTTCTTTGTTGCCAGCTCAGGCCAAACCACGACAGTCCTTTTTGGCGCCCAACGTGGGGCTCGAGGGTTGAGATAACGACAGATCCGACTCGAGATTGTTAACACGAGTTTGTTATATATATTTCTCATATTAGTTAGATAGTCGCCGGTTACAATGCTCCTTCGTTTGTTTGCGTGGCTGTGTTATGTAAATTCCTACGTGCTCTATGTACTCCCCGTGATGCTGTTTGTTACCTCGGGGAGAGGGATCAGGAATATCATTTTGCTGTCCTGTGCGATATCAGCATATGATACGATAGCATCACTGCTCAGGTCTCTGTGTTGGGGTGTTTATGCAGTATTGCTGCCCTGCCCATACCTTGGTCGCCGTCTCTCAGAATTTATTAATAATCATACCCGATCTATGGGGGAAACAGGGGGGGATACTTTCCCTAGCTCTTTCACCTCCCTTTTCACCTTCGGGCCAGGTATGACAGCCTTTGAGAACTTCGAATATCCTTGGGATGCTCAAACCAGTCTGGTCCTATTGCTATGTCTCCTGAATGTGTTTCAGGTCTTGTTCAGGGTTAGACAACTGTTTAAGACTACCACCCAGAGATCTGCCCCGAGGCTGGATAGTCAGGGGTGGCATGGCATGTGGGAGAATATGGGCAGGTATCTAGAGAATTTCTCGCCTCCAATGTTTTGGGACTTCACCCCCGAACAATTACAGGACCCTGATAAAGTGGTAGAATTTTTAAAAGGAAAATGCTGTGGCTATTCCAGAGAGGCACAACTCACTGCACTGTGCTGGGCCCTGGCCAGTATCTACCAAACACTGCTCAGTGTTATGCAGCACCCTCAGGGGAAAGAGGAGGAAACCAGACCAATAGGCACTGCAGCTAGTCCAACCCCTGCGGCAGACAATGCAGCTACTCCCACCCCGGTGGCAGGCCCTGTGGCTACTCACCCACCTGCGGCAGACCCTGCAGCTACTCCAACTCCAGTGGCAGAAAATACAGCTACTCCAACCCCGCTGGCAGGCAATGTGGCTACTCAACCCCTGGTGATGGGTAATGCGGCCACTCAAACCCCAGTGGCAGACACTGCAGCTGAACCAGACAACCAACCCGTGCCCGTATCAGTTGCTCCTGTACAGAAGAAGAAATACACTAAGAAATCAGTTCGCTTAGTTAGGGATGATGATGAACCAGGGCCATCAAAGGAAAGGGAGGAAGAGATGGAACCAGAGATAATCACCCGATCCCTATCCCTGAGTGAGCTGAGAGATATGCAAAAGGATTTCAGCCGACTTCCGGGTGAGCACATTGTCACCTGGCTGCTCCGATGCTGGGATAACGGGGCCAGTAGCTTGGAATTAGAGGGTAGGGAAGCCAGGCAGCTGGGATCCCTGTCTAGGGAAGGGGGCATTGACAAGGCGATTGGAAAGAAGACACAAGCCCTTAGCCTCTGGAGGCGACTCCTGTCAGGTGTGAGGGAAAGGTACCCCTTCAGTGAAGATGTTGTATGCCGTCCAAGCAAGTGGACCACCATGGAAAAAGGTATCCAGTACCTAAGAGAACTAGCCGTGCGGGAGATGATTTACTATGACCCAGATAATGCGCAGTTACCCACAGACCCTGATGAAGTCCAGTGCACAAGGCCCATATGGCGGAAGTTTGTACGGAGTGCACCATCATCGTATGCCAACTCCTTGGCGGTGATGGAATGGAAAGGCGAAGAGGGACCAACGGTGGATGAGGTGGCTGGCCGACTCTGGCAATATCAAGAAAGTCTCTCTTCCCCCCTCGTCTCAGCTGTGGAGAAACTGTCCCAGAAAGTCCAGCAACTCGAAGAGAATATATCCTACTCCCTACCTGTACAGGCCAGCATCTCAGCTATTAGGAGCAGGCGTTTTCCTACTCAAGAGAGAGAGTATAGAGGGTACACACCACGAGGCACCCTGTGGTTTTACTTGCGCGATCACGGAGAGGACATGAGGAGGTGGGATGGACAACCTACCTCGTCCCTACGGGCACGGGTACACGAGTTGCAAGGAAGAACAATCACAAAAGGGGATCCATCTAGGAAAAGTGCTGCTCCCATTTCCAGCAGACAGCTCCCCAAACAGAGTAGAAGGCCTGATCTTACCTCTGATCCTCTTGAAGGGACTTCCAAGTCATTTGTGCAACAGGTGAGTAATGGATACTATGATCAGGATTAGAGGGGCCCTGCCTCCAGCCAGGTGGGGGAAAGGGACAACCGGGTTTATTGGAACGTGTGGATTCGATGGCCTGGCACATCAGAGCCACAGGAGTATAGGGCTCTAGTGGACACTGGAGCTCAATGTACCTTAATACCATCAAGTTACAGAGGGGCAGAACCCATTTGTATTTCTGGAGTGACAGGGGGATCCCAAGAGTTGACTGTATTGGAAGCTGAGGTGAGCCTGACTGGAAATGAGTGGCAGAAGCATCCCATTGTGACTGGCCCAGAGGCTCCGTGCATCCTTGGCATAGACTATCTCAGGAGAGGATACTTCAAGGACCCAAAAGGATACCGGTGGGCTTTTGGCATAGCTGCTTTGGAGACGGAGGAAATTAAACAGCTGTCTACATTGCCTGGTCTCTCGGAGGACCCTTCTGTGGTAGGTTTGTTGAGGGTCAAAGAACAACAGGTGCCGATTGCTACCACGACAGTGCATCGGCGGCAATATCGCACTAACCGAGATTCTCTGATTCCCATCCAGAAGCTGATTCGTCAACTGGAGACTCAAGGAGTGATCAGCAAGACCCGCTCACCCTTTAATAGTCCCATATGGCCAGTGCGGAAATCTAATGGAGAGTGGAGGCTAACAGTGGACTATCGTGGCCTGAATGAAGTCACGCCACCGCTGAGTGCTGCCGTGCCGGACATGCTAGAACTTCTATACGAACTAGAGTCAAAGGCAGCCAAGTGGTATGCAACAGTTGATATCGCCAATGCATTCTTCTCAATCCCTTTGGCAGCAGAGTGCAGACCACAGTTTGCTTTCACTTGGAGGGGCGTCCAGTACACCTGGAATCGACTGCCCCAGGGGTGGAAACACAGCCCCACCATTTGCCATGGACTGATCCAGACCACACTGGAACAGGGTGAAGCTCCGGAACATCTGCAGTACATTGACGACATCATTGTATGGGGCAACACAGCGGAAGAAGTTTTTGAGAAGGGAATAGAATAGTTGAAATTCTTCTGAAAGCTGGTTTTGCCATAAAACGAAGTAAGGTCAAGGGACCCGCACAGGAGATCCAGTTTTTAGGAATAAAATGGCAAGATGGACGCCGTCAGATCCCAATGGATGTTATCAACAAAATAGCAGCTATGTCTCCACCAACCAGTAAAAAGGAAACGCAAGCTTTCTTAGGTGTTGTGGGCTTTTGGAGGATGCATATTCCAGATTACAGTCTGATTGTGAGCCCTCTATATCAAGTGACCAGGAAAAAGAATGATTTTAAATGGGGCCGTGAGCAACGACAAGCCTTCGAACAAATTAAGCAGGAAATAGTTCATGCGGTAGCCCTGGGGCCAGTCCAGGCGGGACAAGATGTTAAAAATGTGCTCTACACCGCAGCCGGGAAGAATGGCCCTACCTGGAGCCTCTGGCAGAAAGCACCAAGGGAGACTCGAGGTCGACCCCTGGGGTTTTGGAGTCGGGGATACAGAGGATCTGAAGCCCGCTATACTCCAACCGAAAAAGAGATATTGGCAGCATACGAGGGGGGTCGAGCTGCTTCGGAAGTGGTTGGTACTGAAGCACAGCTCCTCTTGGCACCTCGACTGCCAGTGCTGGGCTGGATGTTCAAAGAAAGGGTCCCTGCCACACACCATGCGACTGATGCCACATGGAGTAAGTGGATTGCACTGATCACACAGCGGACTCAAATGGGAAACCCCAATCGCCCAGGAATACTTGAAGTGATCATGGACTGGCCAGTAGGCAAAGATTTTGGAATATCACCAGAGGAGGAGGTGATGTGTGCGGAAGAGGCCCCACCGTATAATAAACTACCAGAAAATGAGAGGAAACATGCCTTGTTCACTGATGGGTCCTGCCGGATTGTGGGAAAGCATCGGAAGTGGAAGGCTGCTGTGTGGAGTCCTACACGACGAGTTGCAGAAGCCACTGAAGGACAAGGCGAATCGAGCCAGTTTGCAGAGGTGAAAGCCATCCAGCTAGCTTTAGACATTGCTGAATGAGAGAAATGGCCAGTACTTTACCTCTATACTGATTCATGGATGGTGGCAAATGCTCTGTGGGGGTGGTTACAGCAGTGGAAACAGAGCAACTGGCAGCGCAGAGGTAAACCCATCTGGGCGGCTGAACTGTGGCAAGATATTGCTGCCCGGATAGAGAATCTGGCTGTGAAAGTACGTCATGTAGATGCCCACGTACCCAGGAGTCGCGCCACTGAGGAACATCAAAACAACCAGCAGGTAGATCAGGCCGCTAAGATTGAAGTGGCTCAGGTGGATCTGGACTGGCAACATAAGGGTGAATTATTCATAGCTCGGTGGGCTCATGATGCCTCAGGCCATCAGGGAAGAGATGCGACATATAGATGGGCTTGAGACCGAGGGGTGGACTTGACCATGGACACTATTGCACAGGTCATCCACGAATGTGAAACATGTGCTGCAATTAAGCAAGCCAAGCGGTTAAAGCCTCTTTGGTATGGAGGACGATGGCTAAAATACAAATATGGGGAGGCCTGGCAGATTGATTATATTACACTCCCACAAACCCGCCAAGGCAAGCGCCATGTGCTCACAATGGTGGAAGCAACCACCGGGTGGCTGGAAACATACCCTGTGTCCCATGCCACTGCCCGAAACACTATCCTGGGCCTTGAAAAACAAGTAAACAAGTCTTCTGGCGACATGGCACCCCAGAGAGGATTGAGTCAGACAACAGGACTCATTTCCAAAACAGCCTCATAGACACCTGGGCCAAAGAGCATGGCATTGAGTGGGTATATCACATCTCCTATCACGCACCTGCCTCAGGGAAGATAGAACGATACAATGGACTGTTAAAGACTACGCTGAGAGCCATGGGTGGTGGCACTTTCAAACACTGGGATACACATTTAGCAAAGGCCACCTGGTTAGTCAACACCAGGGGATCTGCCAATCGAGCTGGCCCTGCCCAATCAAAACTTCCACGTACAATAGAAGGGGATAAAGTCCCCGTAGTGCACATGAAGAATATGTTAGGGAAGACAGTCTGGGTCAGCCCTGCCTCAGGCAAAGGCAAACCCATCCGTGGGATTGCTTTTGCACAAGGACCTGGGTGCACTTGGTGGGTGATGCGGGAGGATGGGGAGGTCCGATGTGTACCTCATGGGGATTTGATTCTGGGTGAGAATAGTCAATGAATCAAATCCTATGATGTTAAGTGCTAAATAACCCTGTCACTGCATGTCATCATTACTATGACTGCTATCAAGGGTACTACGGTGAGAATTTCCCAAACCAATGACAGAGGGACTTTGATAAAGCGGAGTAAAGTGCAGCGGTGAGGTAATAAGAACTGACCTCATCAGCTGGCGCCCAGCAACTTCCTGGAGATCAACGTCTTCAACCTGCGAACTGCGGGCATGGGCCACACCGGGTACACCAGCCACGAGCTCCGAATGCAACGTGCACCAGTCCAGCACCACACACCATCTCGCCTGCCCTGAGAGACTGCTTTCACAGATGTGGCCCACAGTGATGGACTAAATTAACTCAGTGGACATTTTAGAGGGATCGCCCATAGACTGCAGGAATTAAATCTGTATGTATATAGATGTACATATAAAAGACAGGGGAAAGTGGTGGTAGATGAATGGGAACTGTAGGATCTGGGCATGGTGCAGATGGTATGGAATAAGGGGTGGATAATGTCCTGGTTCCGGCAGGGATGGGGTTAATTTCCCCAAGGATGGGAGGGGACACAGGTATTCCACACCATGTGAGCCATGCCCGGGCTGTAGGGGGAGCTGGCCGGGGGGAGGGGGCAGGAAGTCCCTGCTCAGCGCGGGCTGCGGCGGCGCGGGTCCGGGTCCGGTCGGTGAGTGGCGGTGCCCTAATCGCGTTTGTATATTCCTTTATCGGTGTTATTGTTACTGTTTTCTCTTCCCTTTGCTGTTCTGTTAAACTACCTTTATCTCAACCCACGAGTTTCGCCTTTTTTTCGTATTTCCCCCCCCCACACGGCTGTGGGGGGTTGAGCGAGCGGCCGCGTGGTTCTTTGTTGCCGGCTGAGGCCAAACCACGACAGCTGGCCAGTAGTTGTTTGGTGGCATTATTGGCATTATCAAAGGCCAATATTTTAAACATCTGGTTTTTGTTTTCTTCATTCAGGTCAGGGTGTTGTATCACTGCTTCCCACAGCCTATCAATAAAGTTGCTATATTTTTCTGTTGTTCCCTGTTTTATAGTTCCGAATGACGGAATTGTCGATCCGGGCAAATCAAAAAAGGCGTCCAGGGCAAGTTGCATGGCTCACTGCAGGAGAATTGCAGGGAAAGTCAGCTGTTTTTCTAGGGCGGCAAATTGCCCACTTCCAGTGAACATTTCTGTGGTGACCCCTAGCAGTGGATCACCCTGCGTTTGTCTCTGTGCTGCTTCCTGCATCGCGCGTTGCTGCCAAGATGATTCCCATAGCAAGAATTGTGTTGGTGTGAGCAACAACCTCATCAGCAGCACTGTTCGTAACACTTTATCTGTATTCTCATGTGATTGATCCTGGCAGTCGTCAACAGGTGTCAGTGGAGGGGGGCAGAAGAGGAGCTGAAGGCATAGGTCGACAGGTTTCTCCTCCTGGCTGTGACGGCGACTGAGGCCACACCTCCTCTAGGGTTTCCTGAGGCACCTCTTCTGCCTTTTGCTCAGTCGGTTGTCTCGGTTCAGGAGCGGCAACTTCCGCTTTCTTCGCGCTCTGCGTCTCGGGAGCAGCGACTTCCACCCTTTGTGTCAGCGGAGCAGGGTCAGCACTCACGTGGACCTCGGCAACAGTTTTACATGTAGTCCCAGTCATCCCTTTCACTGTCGGCAGCCCGGAGACCGTGCCCACGCACCAGGTTTCGTTTCCGTGCTCTTATATCCTGCTCTAGTTGCATTCGGATCCAGCATTTGAGTGGCGGCACAGGCTACTTCTCTCGCAGCTTTCATGGCCTTTAAAGTTTCTAACACCGTGCGCCACAACTCGCGAACAGCCTTTATCTCCTCCTGTTTCTCGTCCCCGGTTATTGTTTTTTCCCACATTGTATCACCGAAGGATCACCATTCCGTAGGGGAAAACAACATATGCATGTCTTTAAAATGTCCCCATCGTTGTCCCAACTTGATCAGCTGTTTAGGCACTGTCTTGACCCCTCTCTTAGAGAGGATACTTGCGAGCAGCGTTGCTGTTGCTTCAACTTCCATGATAGCAACTATACTTCACTTTAAACCTGGAAGGTGAGAGGCCACCTCGAACCATGTCTGCCCTAGTCTATGCTCACAAGCAGCACTCCTTCCAGCCGTGTTTCCCACTCCCCTCCTCTCGCTGCTTACCGCAGTCTCGGAGAACTCAGTCCTGCTGAAGGGTAACCGTCGACATCCTCTGCTACCAGATGTCGGAGTGGGATTGGATCCGGAGTAACAACACGATCTCATTGTGAGTATGATTGTTCTCGTTTATTGAGTATTTTAGCAGAGTATATATAGGCTCGCAGCAAAAGCATGCATAAACAACGCTATGATTGGTCCAGCTCCCTTGTTCACGCGCAACGCCCCTCAACCCGATTGGGTAAGGCCCTCTGTCCACGTGCCTCTGTTTCACTCTTCTCCTGGGTTTTGTGATGTCACCTTTCTTGTTTACTTAGATCTTTTCTTCCTCACTCTGGGTGCTTAGTTCAAACCCTGGGCTGCTCAATGGAACCAAACCATGCCTTTTTTCATTTAGGAATGTCTCCACAGCTGTAATGTTACCTTTTGTGCCCATAGTATTTTTGGCGCTCCAGTACTGCTGAATCCTTTTTCTCCCCTTTGAATATTCAAGGCATTTGGAACAAAATAAGGAAGCAACATTAATTGTGCAATATGATCCCCTTTGGAAATTCTGCATAGAGGATGTAATGTCCAAACCATAACTTTTAACTCCCCTAAATAATCAGAATCAGTCACTCCAGGTAATACAAAAAGACCCATTTTCGATACTGAAGACCGCCCTAATATAAGGCCACAATAACCTGAGGGTAAAGGTCCATATACATTAGTTCCAATAAGAACAACCTCGGTATTTAAGATGGTTGTATCGGTGGGTCCAGTCCTGCACTACCTCGGGTGCTTGCTGACAAATTGGTAATGCTGCTTTGTGAAGGACAAGAGCCTGACTGAAACTGCAACTGCAAACAGGTGGTGTTGAGATGTGTGCAGGACAAACCCTGTTGGTTTGAGGGGCGCAGACAGCGGTCTGCCTTGATTATCAAATCTAGATCGGCACTGATTCCCCCAATGATACCCCTTTTTACAGTGAGGACACAACATTTGAGGTTTCTTGTCTTTGTTTCCCCCTTTTTTATCTCTGGTAGGGCAGTGTTTTTGAATATGTCCTTCTTGATTACACTGAAAGCATTTCACTTTTTCTGCAGGACTATTAGAGTTATTAACAGAGAGGTGCTGAGCTAAAGCTACTGCTAACACATTAGCTTTATGCTCCTCTGAACCCACATCTTGACATGCTCTTATGTAATCTACAATTGTTCGTGCTGAACCTCTTACCGACGAGAGGGCTTTCTTACAATCAGAATTAACATTCTCATATGTTAGTTGGAAAACCAATACCTTCGCTGCTTCCTCATGTTCTACTTGTCGGTTAACAGATGTCTGCAGCCTATCGATAAAATTTATATATGGCTTATGGGGACCCTGTCAAATAGCAGCAAAAGGAGAAGCTTGCTGACCTGTTTCTGGGACCTTTTGTAATACCTTTAAAGTTAGTTCTGTAGCTTGGTGTAGTGCATTTCTTGGCAAACCTGCTTGAGCCTGGGGGGGTTAAATATTGCTCTTCCCCTAACAATTCTGCCATACCTACATTCACTGCATTGGTAATATTATCCATTGTTTGCACTGTGACAAGATCTCTGTATTCAGCCTGCCAGACTGAATACTGAGCAGATGTTAGAATCATCTTTAATAAGGCTTTCCAATCATACGGAGTCATGGTGTAACCTTCTCCAACAGCTTTTAACAGACTCGTTGTGTAAGTACTTTGCAAACCATAATCTTGGACTGCTTTCCGTACTTCTTTAACCATTTCATATTGCATATGTTCAAATTGAGGAGGCCGGTTGGAACAATATAATACAGGCATTGCCATTAACATGGACACATCTCCCCGTTTCATAGCCTCTTTACAGCAAGAATCAATTAGCGTACAAGGCTCTTGCGGTGCACTGGGGCTTAAATCGTTGGAAAAATCTATAAGCAGCGCTTCCCTAATTGCCTGTGTACGTGGTAAAGAATATTCTGGCGGCGCACTAGGTACTGTTGGGGTGAGGGGGGGCACAGGAGGTTTTTTTTCTATCAGCGACATGACAGATGGTGCCACGGCAGCTATAGCTTGAATAGGGGTTAAGGGTGGGTATAAATTAGGTTCCATATCTGGATTTAAGGGACTAGGGTCAAAAGGATTTAACTCCGATTCCTCTGTGGAGCGTACTTCATCGTAAATAGAGTCACTGCTTAAGGTATCAACAGACACTGCTATTTTAGATTGCAAAATTTCCTCTGCGGGTCGCAGCGCCTTAAGGGCAGTAAACACCATTTTCCGTGTTATTATTACTTCATCAGATACTTCAAACTGCAACTCCTTTTTTGTTCATAATTCTTCCCCTACTTTCGCCCAAATCTGACTATCGTAGGTCCCCATGAAAGGGAACCAATTACAATGCATTTTAATCCATACAAGCAAAGCAGCTAGCTTTACTGGCGACACCTTAAATTCTTGTTCTTTTAAAATACGTTGCAACACTTCTATATACAATTTACGTTCTTGAGAAGCCGTCTGGCCCATGTTACTGCAGCCGCATTACTTACTCATTCAACAGGAAGAACTGATGCACGCGTTTCTGACTCCCTTCAGTTCAGCTGCAGAGCCGCTGCCTGATTTAGTCAAGTCCCTGTTTGGGTACCATTTGCGGCGAGCTGATCAGTACAGACTCAGTGTTGTGAACCAAGCCAAAGTTTATTAGCACGAGCAGCTGTTATATAGCTGCAGATACGGATCTCAACTATGCAGCCAAATGGGATGTTCACGTACTTCGTGTTTTTCTGTTCCCCATACATCAAAACACTGTCCTGGTGTTCCAGGGCATTATCATCTGCTCCCGCACAACCAGTGTTCTGATCATGCTCTTTTCACATACACACACACAGAGCTGTGTACTTTTGAACACCTGTTATGGTCTGGCTAAGATCCAGTTCTACTTTTTTATCTATGTCTTTGTATACTGCTTCTCAGGCTCGTCGGTGATACTTCTATCTGCCTTGCATTCCAAGGTGTTGCCACATGGCACCATATGGGCTGCTGTGAAGAAAGTTAAATCCATCCCAGTCAGACCCAGTCCAAAGATCAATTTCAAAAAATGATAAATTATGGGAAGATATTATCTCTCAATTAAGTCCAGCTATGATAACTAAATAGCTGCTTATCCTGGATAGTGAAGTAACAGATGCCCTAGAAATGGTTAAATGCCCAACCAACTTTCTGGTTGATACGTCCATTGATATTATTGTGACCTGTGCACTAAAACAGTTTTTTCTCATCCTATTTAGCATTGCACTCTGCTGGGTTCTTCATTCAGTTTGACTTTTAGCTTCTAGTTTTTGACAGTAGAGAGGTGACCTCTCAATACTACGTATTTCTGTATACAGCTGGAAAGCTGCTTTGCTATACAGCTTCATTTTCCTGTGAAATATTTGCCACCAATATCCATGGACATACACAAGTTTAAATGTGTTCTTAAATTAGTTGTTGCTAATGCAATTTCTTTACAGATTCAAAAAACAGAGGGAGTCATATCCTACAGAGAACCTCATTTTTTCACTCTGCAAGTGTTGTGGCAGGTACAATACATCTGAAAGTGATATCAGATGTGAAGGAAAAGCGAATTGCACAGAAGCTAAGGTGCAAGGTTTTTAGACCCTAGTGTCTTCATTTCCTACTCTGCAGCGCTATTTCAGTCATAGACTGAAGTTTGAAGCATTAATCATTGTTTTATATTCTTTTCTCAGTACTATTGTTTTTCTCTTCCTTTGCTGTTCTATTAAACTGTCTTGTCCTGGTTTGAGCAACACAGGACTAATTTCTAATACTTGGGAAAACTGCATTTTCAGAAGACTCTAGTGTCTGAATTTGTGAAAATATTTACTTCATAGCCAACTACGGTATGCGGGTTTCGAGGTCTCAGTGTTTCTGAGCTTGCCAGGTGCAGGGATGAGGAGAAGCGAGACCTGAACACTTGACCCAAGCTGGCCAACAGGATTATTTCATACCATGAACATCACATTCATTATAAATTAGAAAGTTTGCTGTGAAGTTCACTCCCTCCATTGATGGCTGCGATCCTGAGAACTTCTTGCCCTGGTGCCGGACTCCTGAGGCCTTCCCTTCCTCCTGAAGCCATAGCACTTGCAGTGTCCAACATTTGATGTCCACTGCTGGGGGTGCACAGCTTCCTACTGATATAATTGGCTGAGTATAATCTTTGCATATTCTGTATTGGTATCGGAATCAATATTGGTTCTTTAGTGCTATTAATGTTAATTATCTAATCTTACTCTATTAAATCTGTTTATATTTCAACTCCTGGGTTTCCTTGGTTTTCCCCCGATTCCCTTTCCCGGGTGGGGAGGGGTCATCGGGTGATAGAATGATTGTCTAAATGACAATAAATTGTTATGGGTTTCTCAAACCATAACAAATTTGGTGCCCAATGTGATATTGTAACGAGTTTGGCACTCAACATTATATTTTGCACTTAATTTAAATAGTGCTGGGACAACCGTAGGTTTTGATTTGAGAGTTTTGAAGGGTTGAAGTTTTAAACAGATTTGATTGGATTCGTCGAACAGCCATTATGACTCTGTTGGAATGGTTTCAAAGGAATATAGTTGGAGTCCTTTGCTATCTTTGTATAAACTTAGGTCGGGAGCTATGGGAGCTGTGGAGGAGTTCATTGCTGTTTATCTCTGGTTTAGTGCAGCTTATCATTTCTAAATGTGAACTAAAAAACATTGCCTTGTTATTTTCTGTGGCGGCATTTTGCTATGTTATTGGGTCTTTTGTAATCTTTCTGGGTTTTGTCACTTATGTAATGGCATCTTGAGAATCACAGTGATCAGACTCACCTTGGGACAGCAGGAGGCCTCTGCTGGACATTGTGCATAATTATACCTTGGGTTATATTACGGGCCATTTAGCAAGGGGGGGGATGTCTCTTGAGAATTTGTATGTTCCGGTGGCATCAATAGTAACAGGTTTTGAGAGATTGGAATAGCCTTGGAATGTTTTAATTATTGTGCTTGGGTTGTTAAGTTTTGCGGGTTTGATCTTTTTCATTGGCTGGATCTACGGTAGAGGGAAACATCCAGCAGCAACCACGCCAGCTCCTACAACACACAGACCCCGCTGGCCTCCATGGCAGGCATCGGTCTGATCCAGACTCCACCGGATTATATCCTGCCGGCTCCTACGACAGCCCCCAATGGCCCCGCCGCTGGACATCATGCCTGCACAGCCCCTGCCAGCCCCCCCCCAATGGACATCGCACCTGCACAGCCCCCACCAGCCCCCGCAACATGCATCATACCTGCGCAGACCCTGTTGGCCCTGTGAAAGACACTGATCCTATCCAGACTCTGCTGCTTCCCACGACAGGACCTGCAGCTGCAAAAAGTACTAGACCTACTCTGACCTTGGTGATGGATGATGCAGCTGACCTACGGACCCAATCACTGCCAATATCAGTCAACTCTGTACATAAGAGGAAACATGCAATAGGACCAGACAGCAACAGTCAATCAATCAGGGACATCACATAATGAAGTAACAGAAGAAACTACTCAATCATTATCCCTACGTGAGCTGCGAGACATAAATAAGGATTACAGCCGTCAGGAAGGCAAGCGATTACTTGGCTACTCCGATGCTGGGATACTGGAGCCGATAGTTTGGACTTAGATGGTAGAGAAGCCAAGTGGTTGGGACCATTGGCTAGAGAATCGGGTATTGACAGGGCTCTTGGAAGACCACCACAATCCCTCAGCCTCTGGAGGCGACTCCTGTTAAGTGTGAGGAGCAGGTATCCCTATAGGGACGATATCCCATACCGCCCATCTAAGTGGACAACTACTGAGAGAGGTTGTGGAATAATTACTAAAATAACAAAAATACAGCATTGTTCACACATTAAGGAAAAAGCTTAAAATCAAAAAGGCTCCTAAGGTAGAATACAGCCGCAGCTGGTATGCGAAGAATCCACTATATCTGTGATTCCCTGCGCAATATCGCTCGCCGAGCAACACGGGGATGGAGTGGGGTGGAGATTCCACGGCCAAGCCCTGTGATAATCAGCAGATATGGGAACGAGATGGTCCTATGGAACTGATAAGCTGCTCACTGGCTACCCTGAGCCAACAGTTTGTCAAATTTTGACAAAATGCCGTCCTTTGTGTGAACTTTGCTCATTATAATGTGATTATAATACCTAAACACACCTCCATCCCAAAGGCTACCCGCCTCCAAGGTGCAACCACTCCTCCTTGAGTCTGCGCCCTGAATTTTTGATAAACTATACCTTTAAATGCGAAGCGAGAGAATTTTACACCAATCATAATAAAAGTATTTATGACTAAAGTCACTCAAACTCCACCTTGAAGGTAAAAAATAGTATAAAAATAGCCCAAAAAAGGAGGGATGTTAGGGAAGAAACCATTGTGAACAAGTCGAGGAGGACTCTATCAAAACTGCCTTCGATTTCCGGGACCAGCCGACGGGCTGAGCCCTTCTTCCCCCCCATAGGGACGCCTTTGGGTAAGACTTAAACTATACCAAGTGTTTCCTCAAAACTTAGAAATCTCTCTAGAGAGTCTTTTTCCTATATTTATAGCCAGGCTGTATTGTATGTAACTTTGTCGCGCGTTTTGTATAACTAACAACACTTTTATTTGCACATGCTTTGCAGACAGTGTATTTATCACCAGCAATCCATAAGAACTTATGTACTGTTGCTAAAATAAACTGCGCTGCTTAAGTAGCTGGTCGTTTTGGTTTCTCATTGAACGCGACCATAAAGGTGGCCGTGGTAGTTCATGAGCACGACTGGACTGAGGGTGCAGTCCACTATTAGTGTATCCAGAATCGTGATAGTTTAATATATATATTAAACGCGACTGGACTGATAGTGGTGGATTGGGCATCACTCAGAATTTAAACCTAGCCGCACCTAGCCTCCCACCTCGGTGAGGAGTGTTAGAACGCAAGGGGGTTTGTTTTCTGCCAAATTCAATCGCCCTTTAACACCAATTGGGCATCACTCAGAATTCAAGCCTAGCCGCACCTAGCCTCCCACCTCGGTGAGGAGTGTTAGAACACAAGGGGGTTTGTTTTCTGCCAAACTGTTCTGCCCTTTCACACAACAGATGTGTTAAGAATCTGAGGGAAATAGCTGTGCGGGAGATGATTTTTACCGGTTTGGACAACCTACAGACACCATTAGATCCAGATGGCCTAAAAATTGCTGGACCCATTTGGTGCAAGTGGGTACGCGCACCAGCGGCATATGCTAAAGTATTGGCATTATTTTGCTGGAAAGAGGATGAGGCACCGATGCTGGGTGATATGGATGCTCAAATGCAGCATTATGCACATAATCTTCTTTCTGCCCCACAGGTCGGTGTCTCAGCATTGGACAAGTCACATGACCAGGCCTGTGTCTCTGTTAAGGAAAAACGCTTTCCTAAAAAACCCATTCAAGAGAAACAATACACACTGCGACACATTCTGTGAGCTACCCTGTGTGATCGGGGGGAAAACATGAGGAACTGGGATGGAAAACCTACTTCGGCATTACAAATATGCATACACAAGTTGCAGAGTAAAACACCCCCAAGGGGGGATTCTTTCAGAAGTGCTGCTCCAGTTTGGACAGTCCCCCAGAAGGCACAGATGGGCTTCGGAGCCTGATTTACGACGTGTGGCTGTCAGGGATGGAACTGAGGGGCCCTCTAGTTGAAAGTAGAGGTGCCCTGCCTCCAGCCAGGACGGGGAGAGGAATAATCGAGTTTATTGGACTGTGTGGATTCGATGGCCTGGCACATCAGAATCACAAAAGTATAGGGCCTTGGTGGACACTGGTGCGCAGTGCACCATAATGACGTCAAATCATAGAGGGGCAGAACCCATCACTATTGTTGGAGTGACGGGGGGATCTCAAGAACTGACTGTATTGGAGGCCGAAGTGAGCCTAACTGGGAATAAATGGGAAAAGTTCCCCATTGTGACTAGCCCGGATGCTCCGTGCATTCTTGGCATAGATTATCTCAGGAGAGGGTATTTTAAGGACCCAAGGGGGTACTGGTGGGCATTTGGTGTAGCAGCGGTGGAGACGGAGGAAGTTATGCAACTGTCTACTTTTCCTGGACTGTCAGAGGACCCTTCTATTGTGGGGTTGTTGAGGGTCGAGGAACAAAAGGTGCCCATTGCTATTAAAACAGTGCATAGGCGACAATATCGCCCTAATCGAGATTCTTTGCTCCCTATCCAGAAGTTGATCTGTCAGCTGGAAAACCAAGGGGTGATCAGTAAGACTCGTTCACCCTTTAACAGTCCCATATGGCCAGTGCGAAAGCTTAATGGAGAATGGAGACTGACAGTAGACTATTGTGGCCTGAATGAAGTCATACCACCACTGAGTGTTGCTGTGCCAGACATGCTAGAACTTCAGTATGAGCTGGAGTCAAAGGCAGCCAAATGGTATGCTACAACTGACATTGCTAATGCCTTTTTCTCTATTCCTTTGGCAGCAGAGTGCAGGCCACAGTTTGCTTTCACCTGGAGGGGTGTCCAGTACACCTGGAATCGACTGCCCCAGGGGTGGAAACACAGCCCTACTGTTTGCCATGGACTGATCCAGACCGCACTGGAGAAGGGTGAAGCTCCAGAACACCTCCAGAACATTGACGACATCATCGTATGGGGTAATACAGCAGAAGAAGTTTTCAAGAAAGGGGAGAAGGTAATTCAAATCCTTCTGGAAGATGGTTTTGCCATCAAACAAGGTAAGGTCAAGGGACCTGCACAAGAGATCCTGTTTTTTAGAAATTAAGTGGCAAGATGGGCATCATCAGATCCCGATGGACGTGATTAATAAAATAACAGCTATGTTTCCGCCTACTAACAAAAAGGAAACACAAGCCTTCTTAGGTGTTGTGGGTTTCTGGAGAATGCATATTCCTGGTTACAGTCAGATTGTGAGCCCTCTCTATGAAGTGACTCGAAAGAAGAATGATTTTAAATGGGGCCCTGAGCAGCAATCAGCCTTTGAACAATTTAAATGAGAGATTGTTCATGCAGTAGCCCTTGGGCCAGTTCAGACAAGATGTAAAAAATGTGCTCTACATGGCAGCAGGTGAGAATGGCCCTAGCTGGAGTCTCTGGCAAAGGGTACCTGGAGAGACTCGAGGCCGACCCCTAGGATTCTGGAGTTAAGCATATAGAGAATCAGAGGCTCACTATGCCACTACTGAGAAAGAGATATTGGCAGCATATGAAGGAGTTTGAGCTGCTTCGGAGGTAATTGGTACTGAAGCACAGCTCCTCTTGGTGCCCCGGTTGCCAGTGTTGAACTGGATGTTTAAAGGGAAGTCTCCTTCCACGCATCACGCAACTGATGCGACGTGGAGTAATTGGGTAGCCCTAATTACTCAGCGAGCTTGAATAGGGAACCCTAATCATCCAGGAATTTTGGAGGTGATCATAGATTGGCTGCAAGGCATGGATTTTGGAGGGTCCCCAGAGGAGAGGGTGGTGCGTGTTGAGGAGGCCCCACCATATGATCAATTATCAGCAAATGAAAGGCAATATGTACTGTTCACTGATGGATCTTGTCGTAGTGAAGGAAACCATCAAAGGTGGAAAGCTGCTGTGTGGAGTCCTACTCGACAAGTCGTGGAAGCAGCTGAGGGAGTGGGTGAGTCAAGTCAGTTTGCAGAAGTGAAAGCCATTCAGCTGGCTTTAGATCTTGCTGAGCGAGAAAAGTGGCCGGTGCTTTACCTTTATACTGACTCATGGATGGCGGCACATGCCTTGTGGGGCTGGTTAAAGCAGTGGAAGAAGAGCAACTGGCAGCACAGAGGTAAACCCATCTGGGCTGCTGATTTGTGGCAAGATATTGCTGCCCAATTAGAAAAGCTGTCTGTGAAGGTACATCACATAGATGCCCATATACCCAAGAGTCAGGCCACTGAGGAACAACAAAAAAAACAGCAGGTGGATCAGGCTGCTAAGATTGGCAACAGACTGGCAACATAAGGGTAAATTGTTTTTAGCTCGGTGGGCCCATGACACTTCAGGTCTTGATGGAAGAGATGCAACATACAGATGGGCTCATGACCAAGGGGTGGATTTGACTATGGACAGTATTTCACAGGTTATCCATGAATGTGAAATATGTGCTGAAATTAAGCAAGCTAAATGGTCAAAACCTTTATGGTATGGAGGACAGTGGTTGAAATATAAGTATGGAGAGGCCTGGCAAATTGATTATATCTCCCTCCCTTGATGGCTGCGATCCTGAGAACGTCTTGCCCCGGTGCCGGACTCCTGAGGCCTTCCCTTTTTTCCCGAAACCATAGCGCTCGCAGTGTCTGACATTTGCTGTCCACTGCTGGGAGTGCACAGCTTCTTACTCATAGAATTGGCCGAGTATAATCTTTGCATATTCTGTATTGTTATCGGGATCAATATTGGTTCTTTAGTGCTATTAATGTTAATTATCTAGTCTTATTCTATTAAATCTGTTTATATTTCAACCCCTGGGTTTCCTTGGTTTTCCCCCGATTCCCTTTCCCAGGTGGGGAGGGGTCATTGGGTGATAGAATGATTGTCTAAATGACAATAAATTGTTATGGGCTTCTCAAGACATAATATGTCTTTATCCCAACTCACAAATTTTGCTTTTTTCTTCCGATTCTCCTCACCATCCCGCTGGGGGTGAGGGAGGAGTGAGCAAGCGGCTGCGTGTTTCTTTGTTGCTGGCTGAGGGTAAACCACGACAATCCTTTTTGGTGCCCAATGTGGGGCTCGAAGGGTTGAGATAATGACAGATCTGACCAGAGCGTGTTAAAACAAATTTGTTATATGCATTTATTACATTAGTTAATGTAAAAAAGGAAGACCCGAGGAAATAAAGGCTGGTCATTCTTGCCTCTGTGCCCAGCAATATCATGGAGCAGATCCTTCTGGAAACTCTGCTAAGGCACATGGAAAATAAGGAGGTAGTTGGTGGCAGCCAACATTGCTTCACCAAGGCCAAATCATGCCTGACAAATTTGGTGACCTGTGACGGGGATACAGCGTTGGTGGATAAGGGAAGAGCAACTGATATCATCTACCTGGACTTGTGAAAAGCATTTGACACTGTCCCACATGACGTTCTTGTCTCTAAATTGGAGACACGTGGATTTGATGGATGGACCACTTGGTGGATAAGGAACTGGTTGGATGGTTGCACTCAAAGAGTTGCAGTCAACAGCTCAATGTCCAAGGGAAACCAGTGATGAGTGGCATTCCTCAGGGGTTAGTACTGGGACCAGTGCTGTTTAACATCTTTGTTGGTGACATGGACAGTGGGATTCAGGGCACCCTCAGCAAGTCTGCCGACAACACCAATCTGTGTGGCATGATTGATACACTGGAGGGGAGGGATGCCATCCAGAGGGACCTGGACAGGCTTGACAGGTGGGCTCATGCAAACCTCATGAGGTTCAACCAGGCCAAATGCAAGGTCCTGCACCTGGGTTGCAGCAATCCCAGGCACAAATACAGGCTGGGCGGTGAATGGACTGAGAGCAGCCCTGAGGAGAAGGACATGGGGGTGTTGGTGGATGAGAAGCTCAACATGAGCAAGCAATGCACGCTCGCAGCCAGAATGCCAACTGCATCCTGGGCTGCATCAAAAGAAGTGTGGCCAGCAGGTCGAGGGAGATGATTCTCCCCCTCTACTCCGCTCTCATGAGACTGCACCTGGAATATTGTGTTCAGCTTTGGAGTCCTCAGCACAAGAAGGACATGCACCTGTTGGAGAGGATCCAGAGGAGGGCCACGAAAATGATCCGAGGGCTGGAGCACCTCTCCTATGAGGACAGGCTGAGAGAGTTGGGACTGTTCAGCCTGGAAAAGAAAAGGCTCCAGGGAGAACTTATTGCAGCCTTCCAGTATCTGAAGGGGGCCTACAAGAAAGCTGGAGAGGGATTTTTTACAAGGGCATGTAGTGATATGACGAGGAGTTGGCTTCAAACTAGAAGAGGGTAAATTCAGATTAGATGTCAGGAAGAAATTTTTCATTATGAGTGTGGTGAGGCACTGGAACAGGTTGCCCAGGGAAGTCGTGGATGCCCCATCCCTGGAAGTGTTCAAGGCCAGGCTGCATGGGGCTTTGAGCAACCTGGTCTAGTGGGAGGTGTCCCTTCCCATGGCAAGTGGGGTTGGATCTAGATGATCTTTAAGGTCCCTTCCAACCTAAACCATTCTATGATTCTATGATTCTTATATGCACTATGTATTCCCTGCAGTGTTGTTTATTACCTCTGGGATAGGGGTCAGGATTATTATTTTGCTGTCCTGTTGTCCTTGTTTGAGGTAAAACAGGACCAATTTTGTTCAGTAACTTTGCTTCTTAGCTGGGCCTCTTCTAATTACTGAAATTAACAGCATATTGTGCAGACAATGTTCGCTCTCTCAGAGTGATAAGACCAATGTTTATAGCTGATGCCAAGGAATGATATGCAGAGAGGCCCTTGCTTATACTTAATGCTATAACAACCAAGGTCAGCTAACTTTGTTATTGGCCCCGTTGGAGGGTCGGAAGCAGAAAAGCGTAGTGGGGTCCCACCTGCAGGGAGGAGCGGACAGGACAGGTGACCCAAAACTAACCAACAGGGTATTCCATCCCATCTGCCTCATTCTCAGTATAAAAGCTGAGGGATCAAAGGGTCAGCTCTCTTCCTTCAATGGCCGACGTCTGAGGAGGACTGTGTCTGTTCATCTGCCTTTGATCCCAATCCTGAATCCAGATCCGGAATCCAGTTCCCGTCCGTCACTGAGTCCAGCCTGGGACTTCCCCAGTGCCAGCCCGTGTCGTGATTGTCATCCTGGGAGCTTGATATGGTTTTGTATATTTTTCATTATTTCCTTTTATTTTATTATTAATATTTCATTAAAGTAGTTTAGATCCTTCTAAACTCATAAGTCTCTTTTCCCTCCTCTGCCTCTCTCTTTGAAGAGGGGTAGAGGGGAGCATCTGTCGATCCCATCTGGTGTGCCCCATGTCCCCAGTGGCCTATTCGGCCTAAACCACGATACCTGTGTAATATCAGTTGATGGTATTATTACATCACTGTTCATGAGTTTAAGTTGGTATGTGTATGCAGCATTACTGTCATGCCCATCCCTCGGGCGCCATCTCTTGGAATTTATTAATAATCGCACCCAATCTATGGGGAAAACAGCGGTGAATACTTTACCCTGCTCTTTCACCTCCCTTTTCTCCTTCAGGCCAGGTACAACAGCTTTTGAGAACTTTGAATAGCCTTGGGATGTTCAAGCCAGCATGCTCTTTTTGCTATGTGTCCTGATTGTGTTTCAGATCTTGTTACAAAAGCTTTTCTTAAAAATATCACCCAGAGATCTGCTCCAAGGCTGGATAGTCATGGGTGGCATGGAATGTGAGAGAATATGGGCAGGTATCTAGAGAACTTCTCACCTCCAATGGTTTGGGACTTCACCCCCGAACAACTACAGGACCCTGATAAAGTGGTAGAATTTTTAAAAGGAAAATGCTGTGGCTGTTCCAGAGAGGCACAACTCACTGCACTGCACTGAGCCCTGGCCAGTATCTACCAAACACTGCTCGATATTATGCAGCACCCTCAGGGGAGAGGGAAAAAAGACTGACAGGCACTGCAGCTACTCCAACCCTGGCGACAGGTACTGTGGCTACTACAACCCCCATGACAGGCACTACGGCTACTCCAACGTCTGCAACTGGCTACTCAGACTCTGGTGTCAGGCACTGCAGCTGAACCAGAAAACCAACCCATGATGGTATCAGTTGCTCCTATACAGAAGAAGAAATACACCAAGAAATCAGTTCCCTTCCTAAGGGATGACAATGAACCAGGGCCATCATGAGAACAGGAGGAAGAGGCGGAACCAGAGATAATCACCTGATCCCTATTCCTGAGTGAGCTGACAGATATGCAAAAAGATTTCATCTGCCATCCAGACAAGCACGTTAATACCTGTCTGCTCCAATGCTGGGATAATGGGGCCAGTAGCTTGGAATTAGAGGGTAGGGAAGCCAGGCAGCTGGGATCTCTGTCTAGGGAAGGGGGCATTGATGAGGCAATTGGGAAAAAGACACAAGCCCTCAGCATCTGGAGGGGACTCCTGTCAGGTGTGAGGGAAAGGTACCCCTTCAGTGAAGATGTTGTATGTCATCCAGGCAAGTGGACCACCATGGAGAGAGGCATCCAGTACCTGAGGGAATTAGCCATACGGGAGATGGTTTATTATGACCCGGAAAATGCACAGTCACCCACAGATCCAGATGAAGTCCAACGCACAAGGCCCATGTAGTGGAAGTTTGTACAGAACTCACCATCATTTTATGCCAACTCATTGACAGTAATGGACTGGAAAGGCGAAGAGGGACCAATGGTGGATGAAATGGCTGGCCGACTCTAGCAATACAAAGAAAGTCTCTCTTCCTCCCTCGTCTCAGCTGTGGAAAAACTTGTCCAGTAACTCAAAGAGGATAGATCCTACTTCCCACCTGTATGGACCAGTATCTCAGCTATTAGGAGTAAGCGTTTCTGTTATAGAAGAGTCCGAGAAGACCCTACTACCAAGTCACAAGGTTCAGACTGGACCCCCTTGCTTTCTAAGCTCCTTCTCAGAGAGGAGTCTAGGTGCAGCTGGATCCAGTCTTATCCTCAGACTGTAAAGAAGAGTTCAGACCCTAGGTTCTGCCACAGAATCAATTTATTTCAGCTCGAGATGGGTGCCTCCGAAGAGGGACCCTCTCGTTTATTTTCCTGTGCCTTTTAAGGCCTCACAATCCTCACAATCTATTACACAAGGTGTTCACACACCTGTCCACACAATACGAACGGACTTTTTGTCCAATCAATTTGTTTAATAGACACTTTTCCTCTATGATGACTGGAGTAACATCTTTTGAATTTTATCTATTCATGCAGTTTCATCATCCTCCTCCTGCCTTGTTCGCACTTGGGCCTCATCTGTCTTCTGTTGACTTCAGATGGAACAGTTACTCTCTTTCTTTGAAGGTCTTTTCCTTGAATTATAGGCTTGGTCCAGTTTATCTCGTTCTGCAAGACTCCCAGTACTTCTCCATTTTGACTAAGCAAAGGTTCAACTGAAGTTCAGTTATGGTTTGCTGCCTAAGGCTTCAGCACGCCAGTCACTCATGCTAAGCAAAGCCATTCATGCTAAGCAAAGCAAAACAAGTTTCAATTCAACCTAATTTTAAGCGATCACACAATTAATTCTAATATTCTCTATATAAACTATTTTAATCCCCAACAGTTTCTCTGCTCAAGAGAGAGGATATAGAGGGTACGCATCACAAGGCACCCTGTGGTTTTACCTGCATGACCACGGAGAGGACATGAGGAAGTGGGATGGACAACCTACCTAAACCGTAGAGGCATGAGTACGTGAGTTGCAAGGAAAAACAATCACAAAAGGGGATTCTTCCAGGAAAAATGCCGCTCCAGTATTCCAGTGGGCAGTTCCCCAGACAGAGTAGAAGGCCTGATCTTACTTCTGATCCTCTTGAAGGGACTTCTAAGTCATTTTTGAAAGAAGTGAGTAACGAATACTATGACCAGGACAAGAGGGGCCCTGCATCCAGCCAGATGGAGGAAAGGACAACCAGGTTTATTGGACTGTGTGGATTCGATGGCCTGGCATGTCAGAACCACAAGAGTATAAGGCTCTAGTGGACACTGGTGCGCAGTGTATCCTAATGCCATCAAGCTATAAAGGGGCAGAACCCATCTGTATTTCTGGAGTGACAGGGGGATCCCAACAGCTAAATGTACTGGAGACCGAAGTGAGCCTAACTGGGAATGAGTGGCAAAAGCACCCCATTGTGACTGGCCCAGAGGCTCCGTGCATCCTTGGCATAGACTACCTCAGGAGACAGTATTTCAAGGACCCAAGAGGGTACCGTTGGGCTTTTGGTATAGATGCCTTGGAGACGGAGTAAATAAAGCAGTTGTCTACCTTGCCTCTTGTCATGGTTTAGGCTGGGCTGGGCTTTTGCTTCTCTCCCCTTCAGAGAGAAGGAGAGAGCATCTCCCTTCAGGGAGAGAAGGATGAGAGAGAAAAGAGACTTATGAGTTTAAAAAAAAAGAAAAAGACCTACTTCTATGAAAATATTTATAAAATAATAAAAAGAAAATAACAGAATATATACAATACATACAAAACTGTATCGAGCTTCCAAGATCACGATCACATCATCAGCAGGCACTGGGAAA